>PVJI01015237.1:0-41742 GCA_004026765.1 Micronycteris hirsuta | reverse complement strand
CATGCACAAGCCTTGAAGAAGGACCATGCCCGCTGTGTTGGATGAACAGCAAGGAGGCCCATGTGTCTGGAGCAGAGTGAGCGAAGAGGGGAGGGCAGGGCAGGGCAGGGAGGAGTGGGGCAGGCTGAGAAGAGCTTTGTGGGCCAGGGGAGGACTTGGGCTCTTACCCCAGGGAGCCCAGGGGGGCTGTGGGCAGAGCAGAAGAGGACCTGACTCAGGTGCTCACGGGCGCCCTCTGGTGGTAGCTGTGAGGAGAACAGACTGGGGGGGGTCAAGGGCTGAGGAGACTGCGGGTCCAGCCGGGCGGTGATGGGCTTGAGAGGACTGGAGAGCAGTGGCACATTCGGGACAGACTGAGGGTAGAGCCTAGTGCTGAAGGACATACGTTAAAGGCTCCTCTCAGGGCCCTAGGGGCCCACTGTCCTTTGGCAGCTTTCTCTGCCTTGGTTTCCACAACAAACAAACGTGGAGAAGCAGCTCCTGCCGAGGCTTGTGTGTATGCAGAGGGGAGAGGACTGCGTCTGTCCCTCCATCTGTCTGTCCCCCCTTCTGTCAAAAGTCAGTGAGCATTCAAGGTGTCTGCTAACGGCAGGACCAGACCCGCAGGCAGCGTGGCTGTACCCCCAGGCAGGTATTGGCCTGGAGACAGGGCTGCGTTGGGGGTGCCCTCTCAGCTCTCCAGGTCAGGCTCTTCCCCTCCTCCAGGCTAGCTTTAAAAATTAATTTCTCTGAAAAAATGGGGTGGCTCCTTCAGAAGATGATTGGTCCCGTCTTGGGCGGGGAGGAGCCCCACATCGGGTTGGTCTCTGCCACCCCAGCCCGGCCCGGCCCGTGTGTGGGGGCGCCTCCTGCAGCTGCGCGCCCGGTGTTGCAGAGGCATCCCTGGGCCGCTGCCCTCTTCTGAAGACACGTGGAGGCTGAGTGGCAGGGTCACCGCCCTCACAGGCGGCGTGCTGAGCGGGGCAGATGATGAGGTTAAAAAAGGAATTTCAGAGCACGGGTGGGGGCACGCAGATGGCAAAACTGGGGAATGGAGCCTGAGTGACAGGACAGGGGGGTGACTAGGCTGGCCGCTCTGAGAGGAGGCTGGACTGAGACCCGAAGGCGTAGGGGCCGGCCTCGGGAAGATCGGGGGAAGGGTGTCTGGGGCAGAGGGAACGGCATGTGCCAAGGCCCTGAGGGGCATGTGTGTGTCTGTTCCGTGCACGGGCCCGCAGGCCCACAAGGATTCTGACACCCTGGGTTGGTGGGGCGGAGGAGGACACAGGAGGTGTGGTTGGTGGAGGAGGCTGGGACTCGGTGCTGACCTGCTCTGGCAGCAGTCCTGGGATGAAAGGCCTGAAGCTGTAGAAGACTCAGGTGGTCACCGTTGGGCAGGCTGTGGGCCCAGGGGCCCCCAAACGTGGTCTAGAATGTTCCACCCTGGTCCACCACTGGCTTCCTGCCTTCTCTCCTCGTCCTTCCCCACACCCCAAATGCAAAACCATGAATTGTTCTGCTGTTGGGTGGCCAATGAAAATATTATGTCAGTTTTCCAGCACCTTCTGGCCCCTGCTTGCCACCGGCCGGGCCTTGGGATGTGCCAAAGCCCGGATTCATCCCTGGGGCCCGGATGCGGGGCAGGGAGCCTCAGACATCTGTCCGTGAGCACCGGGGTCTGGCACGGTCCCCGCGTGGCTGGTGTATCCTGGTCCAGCTGCCCCTCCTGGTGCCCTGGGTGGCGACTCTATCTGTTTGCTCTGTCCTTCAAGCCAGGGTCCCCTCTGGTGGGCCCTGTGGCCATGACTTTAGCCTCAGCCAGCTGCCCCCCACCCAGCCTCAGTTTCCCCATCCGGACCCTGGCCTGTAGGGGATTTTTTTTTTAATCTTTCAAGCTTTTATTTAAGGGCAGTGACCCAGGATGGACTTTAGATATTGAAAGCAGCCACGTCCATGGACGGCACAGAGTCCTCGAAAGTAGTGGTCCGGCCTCCAGCACGTCTGTTCCGGCTTCATCGCCTCCCACCGCACACTGTGTTAGACGTTTCTTAATTCCGTGCCCCACCGGAACCAGTTTATCAGAGCCCCAGACCTAGCCGCCTGCTTGAATGCCCCGACACACTCCCCTAGTTCCACCACGGCCGTCTCGTCATCCCAAGGTTTCACGTGGAGTAAGATGGAAGACTCGGCAGCAAGTGCAGGGCTTTGGCTTTCTTTGACTCACGCTGGGCAAGGCGTTCTTCTGTCAGCCTTTTCGCTTCTTCGCTTCCCTCCTCCTCATCAGATCCAAGGAGATGTCATCCTCATCTTTACCATCTGTAGCCCCACTTCCCGGGTGTCTTCCACGTTGGCACAGCCGTGCTTGCCCAAAGCTTTCCTCCCTCCAGGCAGGCTGGCTTGGGCCGTCTCCCAGGGGTCTCAGCACCTGGCTCACGCACAGGCGGGAACTCGGGGCGGTGGCTGGGATGGCGGTCAAGGCTGAAGGAGGACGTGAGTCCCCACCCCTGCCGGCCTGGTTGTACCCGTTGCTGTGTCATCTTGGGTTTGTTTCATATATATACATTTAAATGCTCACCGAGGACATGCTTGTTGATTGTAGGGAGAGGGAAGGGAGGGAGACAGGAGTGAGAGAGAAACACTGATTAGTTGCCTCTCGTACATGCCCAGATGAGGGATGGAATCCACAGCCGAGGCATGTGCTCTGACCGGGAATTGAACCCATGACCTGTTTACGGTACGATGCTTCAACCAAGCATACTGAGCCATACTGGCCAGGGCTTTTTTTTGTTGAGAGATAATTCATATACCATAAAATTCACACTTTAAGCTTACAGTTCAGCATTTTTCGTATCTTCAGAATGTTGTGCAACTGTCAGTTATTGGAACAGAAAGGTCCCTCTTCTGTGGGATGAAATTGACCTCTGACCCCGCACCTGGGCCTGCCTGTCTCCCTCCCCCCCCCCCCCCCAGCAGCCTGGTCCGCTCTCTGAGGGCCAACCCTGTCTGCATCCTGCTGACGTCTGTAGTCCTTTCCCCAGCCGGGGCTTCCCTGTGCTCCAGACTTGGGGTCCAGCTGCCCCAGGCATCTCCATGCAGAGGTCTCACGGGGGTCTTACAGTCAACACAGTCACAATACACCTGACCATTCCCCCACAGCTGCTCCCGCCCATCCCCCACCTCCGCTGGCCACTCCTTCCTTCTGTTAATTGCTCCAGCCATAATCCTTAGTCATTTCTGACTCCTTGCTGTTCTTCACTCTGCCTCCAGTGAGCACAGCCTGTCTGTCCTAACTTTAGATCTTTCCAGAATCCACCCATTTCTCCCTACTCGTAAACTCCCCAACTTGGTCCACCTCATTAACGCCCACTTAGACCAGGCAGGCCTCTTGCCCAGCATGGTCCCTGGCACCTGCCCTCACTGCCCCACCTCCACAGTCTGTCTTCCCTGCAGAAGCCACCAGAGGGCGCCTGTGAGCACCCATGTCAGGGCCAAGTCCACCCTGTGCCCATAGCCCTCCAGGGCTGCCAAGACCTCTCTTGCTAATCTGCACCCAACTTGTTCTTCTGGCACTCATCCTACTGTACAGGCCCTTCTGTCCCCCCACCTCCGCCATCCCCTTTCAGTCCTTGAGGGCAGGGGCCAGATCTGTTACAGTCATCACTTGCTTCCCTGCAGGGTGACTCCCAGTGAATGAGTTTCTTGTTGCAGCTGAAACATCACTGCAAACTTGGCTTAAAACCACACACATTTATTCTCCGACAGTTCTAGAGTCAGGAGTCCAACATGGGTCTCACTGGGCTAAACCCACGTGTCGGCAGGGCTGGGCCTTCCTACAGCTCCAGGGAGAACCGTTTCTGGCCTCTTCCAGCTTCTAGAGGTGCTGCATCCTTGTTTGTGCCCCTTCCTCCACCGTCACAGCCAGCAGTGCAGCTCTGCCGTCTCTGACTCTGACCCGCCTGCCTCCCTCTTATGGGGACCCTGTGATGATACTGGCACCCCAGGGAATCTAGGGTCATCCCCATCTCAGCGTCCTTAACTCAATTCCATCTGCAAAGCCCATTCTGACATCAGAATGTAGACATCTTTTGGGAGGAGGGGGCAAATCTGCTGACCACCCTCATTGAACAGCTAACCCTCAGCAGCAGGCGCTCTGCCAGTGAGGGCACTGCTGCCCGGAGAGGTCAGTGGTGGGCCTGAGGCGTCCTGCTGGGAGCCAGGGCTGAAGGGAAGGTGCTGAAGGCGGAAAGTCGCCCACCTTCTCACCATGAGCTTCCCTGTGCCAGCGAAGCTCTCCTGGGGCCGTGGTGAAAGGGACCAAGTTCTTGGCGGGTTTTCCAGAGCAGGCAGCCTCCACAGGGCCAGTAGAGCTGGCACCGTCGCTCCAGCCTGGGTCCCCGGCCACTGCTTGCTGACCACAGCTCCCCCGGGCCCTCCCCCAGCACCATCCCGACCTCGACCCTCTGGGCCACCTGATTTCTTCGTGACCTAAGTATGTCCTGGTTAAGCTCTGCCCCTGCCCCTGCCAGCAGAGGAAGATGACACTTTGTGAATTCGAAGTTGCTTTGGGGACAACGGTGGGTAAGAGTTGGGGGGTGGCCTCTCCCTGCTGCTCCCACCTGGTGGGGTGCCAGCGTCCGGTCCTCTCATCTCAGCCTGTCTCGTCTGCATGCTTCCATTTCCCATGACAGATTCTTATGGCCTTCCCTAGGGATACCGGGTACCCAGTAGGTGGTAGGTGCCTGTGTGTGAGGGAAGGAAATGGTGACAGCAGCCCAAACCCCCGTGGAGCCCCTGGCACAGGCCAGCGCGGGTTGGTGGGCTAGGCCCTGTGCGTTGGGCTCCTTGCTGCCAGTCTGAAGTCTCCCTTCTCTCCCTCAGGTTTAACCCAGAAAAAGATGGCCCTGACTGAGGTGAGTGTCCTGTGGGCCCTGCCCTGCCCTGCCTCCTCCGGCAGACAGACAAGGAAGTGCCTAGTCCTGCTTGGGTTCTGCTCTGTGGCTTTGGGCAACTCACTGTCCTTCTCTGGGCCCCAAATGATGGCAAATGTGAGATGGGTGGAAATCCCATCCCCTGGCCACCGTCTGGAGCCTCAGGGAGGGGTGTAGGAGGGGGAGGGAAGAGGCCCAAGGACCCAGCCCTGGGCCAGCGAGGGAGATGGGGGGTGGGGGTGGGCAGGTGCAGTCCCTGAGGAGGGGGTCCTGCCAGGGGGCAGTGTCTGCCCAGTGCCTGACCAGCAGCACCTGTAGGCACTCCACCCAGGACCGCCGGGTCCCTTTCATTCCCACACCCGCGAGTCACTGTCTTCACCATCTTCCAGCCGTGCCCCTAGAGGGCTTCCCCTGGCGATGGTCGCTCTCATGCATACCCGCCACCACGCTGTCCTGTGGGCCCCTGCTGCTTGTCCTCAGCTAAGCTGATGCACGTGGGGTCACCACTGTCCCTGGTTAGAGTTTCCCATCACTCTCGAAGGTGACCTGTGAGGGCATGTCTGAGCCCTGTTTCACAGGAGGAGCAGCCTAGGTGGTAGCAGGAGTCCCATCTGGGCATCCTGTGTCCCCCAGGAGCCATGTCTCTGATCCCAGAAGGCCACCTGCCGTGTGGGTCCTTCTAAGGAGGGCTTTGTCCACCTCCTGGGGCCCTGCGGGGCACTCAGGCTGCAGGGCAGTGGGAGGGAGGTGGGTGGGCCCAGGCACTCCAAGGGCAGTGGTGAGCCAGTGAAGGGTGTGGAGAAAGGGCAACAAAAGGTTCCTGAGGGGGCCCTGCCCCCTGGTGGCCAGTGTGCAGAACACATGGGAGCCAAGCTGAGGAATGATGGCAGATGGGGGCCGTTTGAGGGCTGCCTGGGAACCTCTGTGGAGGCAGTGCAGGTCCCACTGGTGGCCAGAGGGCTGTGTGGGGTTTTGAATGGTGGCAGATACACAATGTGTACTTCTTAAATGTCATGGATGGGTGGAGCCACCTGAGGGGCATTCAGTTCCTGTGTGCTGGCTGCCTTTGGCCCTCAATTCTAAGCTGGCTTCTGTGTTTCTCCAGGCTCCCAGGCCCCTCCTACCATTCTGCTCTTGTGACGTCACACGTAAAGGCAGTGGCTTCCACACGAGTTTGTTGGAATGGCTCATGTCACACCTGCCACAGCTGTTCCCTACAGCTCGTAGGAAACGGGCCGGCTCCCAGGCCAGCGGGACCCGGGAGGCGATGCTGTCTGTAGTCATTTCAGCCCAGTGGGCTCTTCTGCTCCCAGGGGACAGTGGGACGTGTCTGGGCACATCTGTGCCTGTCACACTGCGGTTGCTTCTGGCATCGAATGGGTTGGGGCCAGGGACGCTGCTCACCCCGCCATAGTACCCAGGAAGGCCCCCCGCAGAGAACGGCCTGGCTCCAGTGTCAGCAGTACTGAAGGGAAGACCCTAGAATTAGGGCTGGGTGGTCGGGGCAGCTGGATTCCAGCTTTCTCAAGGAGCTGGGGTCCTGGTCTAGGTGTGGGCCCTTACGGGTGTTAGGTGTTGCCCACCGGATGTGCAGCCTGCCCACGCAACTTTCCGTCCCCCGCCCGCCCCACGCAGCCCAGCCCTGGGCTCCAGCTGGGCACAGTGACTAAGCTCCTCTCTTGCCAGGATTTCTAAAGTGTGTTATGGCCTCGGTGGCTCCTCCTTGCTGACTTTTAATGCTTCCTGTTTTCTCTTCTCTAGGCCCCGATGATGACCGGACAGCCAGGCCCTGGTCATGGGAGGAAGCTGGGCCATCGGGGTGTGGACGCGTCTGGCGAAACCACTTACAAAAAGGTTTCTCCTCCACCCTTAGCTTGCTGGGACAGAGTGAAAGGGACTTTCAGCAGTGCCAGGGACCCCTCTGACCCCCCCGCACGTACACAGCGCTCACTGAAGGCCAGGCGTGGGCTTGTCTATGCAGGACCCTGGGGCCTGGCGAAGTCCCTGCTGCAGGTCGTCATCTCGGGCAGCCGAGTGACGTGCCCCGAGGTTCCATAGGCTGCATGGACTGCCTGGCTCTAGGAGTCACCTGTGACCTTGGATGAGCCCTCAGTTCCCAGTCCTGCTGGCTCATCTAAAGGCAGGAAATTACAGCTCCCCTCCTCTTTCTCGGAAAGCGGGGCTGAGACGAGGCGGGCCCGGCCAGGGGCGCGTACAGGAAGCCTGGCCCCACCGCCGTCCGGCCTGCCTTTCTCAGGCGTGCTTCCCGATGCAGCAGCTTTGCATCAGGGAACGAGAGAGCGCGCACCGCGCAGTCCCCCTTCCTGAAGTGCCCAGTCCGGTGGTTTCCAGGGTGTCCACCGCGGTGTGCGGCCGTCCCACAGTGAACTTTAGACTGTCCCTGTCTCCCCACATGATACCCTGCCCCCGTCAGCAGTCACTCCCTGTCCCCCTCCTCAGTCCCGGCAAACATGAACCCACTTCCTGTCTCTGGATGTGCCCGTCCTGGACATGTCACACACATGGAATCACACACGGTGTGGCCTTTTGGTTCTGGCTTCTCTCACTGAGCATCGTGTGTTCAAGGTCCATCCGCGCTGCAGCGGGGGTCAGCGCTTCGCTCCTTTGCATGGATGAGTGATGGTCCACGGGTGGGTGCGTGGACACTTGGGTTGTTTCCCCTTTGGGCGCTTACGAACCATGCTGCTGTGAAAATTTGTGTGCAGGTTTTTTGTAGACGTGCTCTTGTCTCTTTGGGGCCCACACCTAGCAGTGGAGTTGCTGGGTCACATGGAAACTCTCTGTGTAACCGTTTGAGGAACTGTTTCCCGCAGCGGTGCCCCATTTTCCGTTCCCACCAGCCGTGCACAAGTATTCCAGTTTCTCCCGTCCTCACCAGCACGTGTCTGTTGTTTTGATCACATCCATCCCGGTGTGAGTGACGTGGTATCTCAGCATGGCTTTGATTTGCATTTTCCTGAGGGCTGATGGTGGTCAGCACCTTCTCTTGTGCTCATTGGCCACGTGTGTGTCTCCCCTAGAGAACCGTGTGCTTGGTGGTGTGAGGCAGTTGAGTGTGGAGGGCAGGCGGCACGGGCGCTCCTGGTAAGGGGTTTGGGAGGAGAGGCGACTGGGGCTCTGAGGCCCTCGCACGGGAGCACGGGCTTGCTCGGGAGCGGGGCTCGCTCCTGCCCTCCTGCCACTTGCACCGGATGGGGCGCTGGGCCCGGAGTCAGAGACTGAGGGCTGAGGCGTCTTCCCACAGCGGGGCACGCGCTGTTTAGAGCTCACTGTGGCACTGAGCCGTGGCAATGAGAGAAGCGCGAACAGCAGGTGCTTCTCAGGCGTGGGCAGCCTTGGGTCCGGCCACCAACGTGAACTAGCACACTGTCGCCTCCTCCCTGGCTGCCGGTGGGGCTGAGGCACAGGGAGGCGACGTCGCTCTCTGGCCACGACAGTGTGCGTCACCTCGAAAATGGGTAGGAAGAACCCAGGCCGAGGGAGATGGAGTTCGGGTGTCACTCTGTAAACCATGTCTCCCCCACCCCAGAAAAACCCTGAGGGTGGATAGACTCCTGTTGTATCAGGGCAGTTTTGAGTTGTTGGAATGTTCTAGAACTTTGATTGAAAATTGGGCCCGGCTGGTGTGGCTCGGTGGATTGAGCGCGGGCTGGGAACCAGAGGGTCCCGGTTCGATTCCCGGTCGGGACACATGCCTGGGTTGCGGGCCGGGTCCCCAGTGAGGGCCATGTGAGAGGCAGCCATACATTGCTCTTTCTCTCTCCCTTCTCCTCTCTCTGAAAATAAATGAATGAAATCTTTAAAAAAAAAAAAAGAAAATTGGGCTTGGAGTCACACGAGGTGGTGCTGGACTCTCGGACAAGCCACTTCCTTACTGTGTGGTTGTGCAGGCCAAGCGACCTACCTGAGGCCTGAAACTCTGTGCCAAGTGCTAGTAGGCCCCCTGGGGCCTGGGGGTGGGTGGGGCTGGCCCACGGGTGGGTCTCGATGTGGCCGCGTTTCCCCACAGACCACGTCTTCCACCCTGAAGGGGGCCATCCAGCTGGGCATCGGCTACACTGTGGGCAACCTGAGCTCCAAGCCCGAGCGCGACGTGCTCATGCAGGACTTCTACGTCGTGGAAAGCATCTTCTTCCCCAGGTGGGCCCGGCTCCCACGCCCCCAGCAGCTTGCCCACACGCACTGGCGTCATACAGAACGGCCTTCTGGTGTCTGAGCTCCCTCCTCGGCGGCAAACAGCACAGGCCTTTGCTGGTGTCTGTGTGACTTCGCGGTCTGACTCGGGGTCTGTCAGGATCTTAACTTGCTGCCGAATTAGAGAGAGCCAATGTGATGGTGGTTTTTTAAAAAAATAGGGGGAGAAAGAAGTTTGTTCTCTCTTTCTCTCACACACAGAAGGACTGGTAGGCAATCCTGGGCTGGTCGTGGGGGTCCTGGGTTCCCGCTGGTTGCTCCACCACCCTCACTGTGCGTTTCTCTGACAACAGTCCCGCGCTGCCCAGGCTCCTGCCATCACGGCTGCACGTCCGTACGGCTGCACATCAGTAGCAGGAAGGGGAAGGGGAGTGTATTCCCCTCCCCTTTGGGGCACGACCAGGAAGTGACACACATTGTTTCGGCTCCACTCACCGCTCACTGGTCGGGTACAATCACTTGACCACACCTAGCTGCAAGAGAGGCTGGGCAGAGGTCTTGCTCCAGGTGGTCATGCCGCAGCCAGCATGTGGACTCTGTTGCTGATGAAGGAAGGGAGAGAGGATCCTGGGAGCCACAGCCTTTGGCCCCATTGGGAGGCTCAAGTTGCCTTTCATATTGGCCACTTCGGGAAGGCTGTGGAGCTCAGCTCCTAGAGGCGCCATCTGTTACAGGCCCCCCCTCCTTCCTCCACAGCGAAGGCAGCAACCTCACTCCCGCCCACCACTTCCAGGACTTCAGGTTCAAGACCTATGCACCTGTCGCCTTCCGCTACTTCCGGGAACTCTTCGGGATCCGGCCAGATGATTACTTGGTAAGTGTGTTCATCAGCTGTTGCTTTATAACAAGTTAGCACAGACTCAGTGGCTCAAACGCCACCTGGCTGTAACCTCACAGTTTCTGTGGAGAAAGAACTGGGTGCAGCCCTGCCTGGCTCAGTGGGTTGGGTGTCGTCCCACAAAGCGAAAGGTCAGTGGTTTGATGCCCAGTCAGAGCCCATGCCTGGGTTGCGGGTTCCTTCCTGGTCAGGATGTGTACGAGAGGCAACCAATTGATGTTTCTCTCCCTCTCCTCCCTCTAAAAATAAATAAATAAAGTCTTTTAAAAAATACTTTAGAAGAATTGGGTGCCGTTTAGCTGGGTTCTTTGCTCAGGGTTGTAGTCAGGAGGTGGGCAGCAGCGGGGTCTCACGCGAGGCCAGACTGGGGCAGGGCCCCAGTCCCAGCCCACGTTGTCATGGGCAGGACTCAGTTCCTTGCTGCCTGTAGGTTGGCGCCTCCTTTCCTTCCACATGGGGGGGGAGAGGAGAGCCTGCCAGCTGAGCAGACTGTCTCCCGTGAGCGCATCACAGACGGGCCTGCCCCCCCGCTCACCGCCCCTTCCAGTACTCGCTGTGCAACGAGCCGCTGATCGAGCTCTCCAACCCCGGCGCCAGCGGCTCCCTCTTCTACGTCACCAGCGACGATGAGTTCATCATCAAGACTGTGATGCACAAGGAGGCGGAGTTCCTGCAGAAGCTGCTGCCCGGCTACTATATGGTAGGGGCCATGGGTTCCTGGAAGGTTCCAGAGGTGGAGGGCAGTGTCCTGGGCTTCCCTCTAGCCCCATCTTCCTCCCCCATCCTCATGCCCCTCCTCCTGCCGGCACACGCAGCAGTTCCACTCTGCTGCTTTTCTCAGACACACAGGAGCACAGGCGTCAGGGCCCCGGTGGACACGTCCCCAAGGTTCCCAGGGCACCACCCGCCCTCTAGGTGGCCATGAGAAGTCTTCGTGTGACCGTGGGCCTCACCCCACAGTCCTCTCTGGGCGGTGCCCCCACACTTGCAGCAGGAGTCGCTGTTTAGGCCCTGGCTCGCCACCCTGCACCCCACTGACGTCCCTTAGTCATGGGTCCAGATATTGTGGTTCATGGGCTGAGTGTCTCAGCATTTGGTGACTCAGAGGCACGGGAGAAGAGGGACCAGACCACCAGCTGGCATTTCAGAAAAGACCGGCTGCTTGGGCACCCCATTCTGGTGTGACTCAGTACCCAAAAGGGCAGGGCAGGCCCCTGGGCAGGGGTGGGAGGGGGTCTTTACGCTCAGCTGCCCCACCTGAGTGCCGTCCACCTCGCTGGGCCCGACCGGGTGGGCGCCGGGACAGGCCCCTCTGGCGCTCTGCCCACGTTATGGCCATCTCCTCGTAGGGTGTCCCTCATTCACTGTCTATGATCTTCGGAGGGCCCCTGGCCCCCCTATATCAGGGATCAGCAAACTTTCTGTGTGGAGCCAGGCAGCTCTGTGAGTCAACGGTCTGTCCCCACAGCTCACTTGGCCACCGCAGCCACAGTGCCGCGTAGGCAGCGCCGGGAGGCCAGGCAGGCCAGTTGCCAGCAGAGCTTCATTTATGGGAGCTGAAATGTGAATTTTATGAAGTTTTCACATGTCACACATGCTATTTTTCTTTTCTTTTTTTTTTAACTTCATCAACATAAAGCCATTCCTAGTATGAGAACAAGCAGCTGGAAGGAGTTGCTGCTTAGCCTGGAGTTTGCCAGCCCCTGCCCTGGACATGCCCAGGGGCCCTGCCCCACGTGTTCCCCAGGGCGGGCTGGAGAGGGGGAACGCTGGTCTGACCTGGTGGGGAGTTGGGCCCAGGCACCGTGGGACTGTCCTGCGGGTTCTTTATCGAAAGGCCGTGACTCTGGGCCTGGCTTTGTAGAAACAGACCCTCCTGGAGAATCAGGGTTAAACTGTCTGGTGTAAAGTGGGGTGCTGGGGAGGGGGTGGTCGGGGGGCCCTCCTGAGGAGGTGGCCTCCGGCCTGAGGTCTGAGCAGCTGTGTGCGAGGCCTGCAGGTGTGGGTGTGGCTCTCAGGCAGAAAGTGGCGCCCTGGCTGCTGCCTGCTGACCCTCTGCCCACTCCCCGCCCCTCCCAGAACCTCAACCAGAACCCGCGGACACTGCTGCCCAAGTTCTACGGGCTGTACTGCGTGCAGTCGGGGGGCAAGAACATCCGCGTGGTGGTCATGAACAACATCCTGCCGCGCATGGTCAGAATGCACCTCAAGTTCGACCTCAAGGGCTCCACATACAAGCGGCGGGCCAGCAAGAAGGAGCGGGAGAAGAGCAGCCCCACCTACAAGGACTTGGACTTCATTCAGGACATGCCGGAAGGGCTCCTGCTCGATGCGGACACCTTCTCTGCACTTGTCAAGACGCTGCAGCGGGACTGTCTGGTGAGCCTCCGGCGCCAGCCCCGCTGCACAGAGGGGCTCCGGGCCAGACAGGCCCCCTTGCCTGGGCAAGCGCAGCTGGTTAAGGGCAGGGCTGTTGGGGCCACTCCCCTCTCTGAGCCTCAGTGTTCCCCTCTGTGAACCGGGACACTGGTGAAAGCCAGTGCAACCCGGCGCCAGGTTCCACCTGCTCCCGCGTCCCTGTGTCCTGAAGTGTCTGTGTTCCTGCCATAGAGCCCAAACCTACAGAAGCAACCCAACACTCTCATGGCCCTTAACTTAGAGGGTGCCTCAGATTCCAAGGGCCCCCCTCTCCCCCAGCACGCACCAGCTCCATGCGGCCCTCTTCCATGGTTAGGTGCTTTTTAGGGATAAAGAGCGCTTCACCAGGCTGTCCATGAGCCCTCAAAGTCTCCGTCTGGCCCCTGCAGCCTGGAAGGTCGGGCCACTCTCCTCTCTAGCGATGAGGAAGCAGAGGCCCGGCCAGGAGTGTCCCTGCGCTGGGTCTGGGTCTCTGGCCCTTCAGCCCGCTGCCCCAGCTCACAGACTCCTTGGGAAACCTGACGCAGTGTCCCCAGAAAACTGCTTAGAGGTCTCAGGGCCTTCTGGCTTCTGGGAGCTCATCCCTGGAACCCGGGTGGTCTCGGGCCCGGGCCCCACCGTGGGGTCTGGAGCAAGTGCCACCTCCACAGCACCCAGGCTGCTCAGCTGGCGCCAGGGAAGTGGGGGTGCAGAGCCAGCTGCTGCTCCTGCAGGGAGGAAACCTGTCCTGGCCCCGGGAGGCAGCTGGGCCTAGAACACAGGTGGCAAACACAAGGCCCGCGGGCTGAACCTGGCCCTCCACCTTGTTTTATCTGGCCCGGCGCCTTGTTTCTACCCTGCGGCAGTGCCGAGCGCCTTGCCCCTAATGAAGGAGTGGTTACACTTATACAGCCCTACAGTTACATTCGGCCCTTTGAAGGCAACCGTGAGGCTGATGTGGCCCCCGGGGAGAATGAGTTGGCCACCCCTGGCCTAGAGTGACACACCACACCCTAGGCTGCCTCGTGGGAGCCAGTCCCGGTCCTGCCCCCATCTGCCTGCCGTGCAGCCTGCCTTTCGCCCCATCTGTGAAATGGGGATAGTGATGGGGTCTCCCTGTGTGGCTGTGGGGCCTGAGTGGACATGGGTGCAGAGCGCACAGCTGGGGGTCATCGCCAGGTTTAAGGGCAGGGGGGCTGGGACAGGGAGTGCGTCTTCCTGACCTTCTCCCCTGCGCACACCGGGCAGGTGCTGGAGAGCTTCAAGATCATGGACTACAGCCTGCTCCTGGGCGTGCACAACATCGACCAGCAGGAGCGGGAGCGGCAGGCCGAGGGCGCCCAGAGCACGGCGGACGAGAAGCGGCCGCTGGGCCAGAAGGCGCTTTACTCCACGGCTATGGAATCCATCCAGGGCGGGGCCGCGTGTGGGGAGGCCATTGAGACGGATGACACGTAGGTGCCGGGCCTGCCGGGGCTGCTGGCTCTTGTTCCCGCCCACACCCTCTTGCCAGGCGTGAACACAGGCGGGGTGTTGGCACAGAGGGCAAGCAATGCAAAGCAAATGAGGCCAGAAACCTGTGTGTGGCCAGTTTCTGGTTTGTCACGGGGACAGCAGCAGCTACGCACCGGGCCTCGTGAAGGCCGTGCGGGTGGTGCACGGCTACCGCAGAGCACGCGGTCAGGGGGGTGGAGGCGTGGGCCAGCCGCCCAGGAGACAGAGGCCCCTCCCTCCAGCTTGGCTGCACTGTAGAAGCACAGCTGGACAGGGTTGGACGGTGGCGCAGGAGATAGGAAGGTCATAGCAGGACACCTAACCCAGAACCCACCCAGGGTCAGGATGGAGAGCACGGCTTCCTCAAAGGTGCATGGCAGCTGTGCCCACGGACCAGGTCCAAGAGAGGGGCATGCCCCCGACTGTGCTCCTGAGCCTTGGCCTCCCAACCCGGGGCTGCCCTGGGGGCACAGGGTTTGGCCAGGGAGACGGACTCAGGGTGTGTGCCCCTCCCTCGGCACTGGGAACACTAGGGCCTTACTCTCTGTTGGGGGCTGCCCTGGGCACTCTGGGGTGCTGAGCAGCTTCCCTGGCCCCTACCCACTTGATGCTAGGAGCACCCCCAGTTTTGACGACCACAGATGTCCCCAGACATGTCCCAGTGTCCCTTAGGGGCAGAGTCCTCCTGGGTGAGAACTGCTACAACAGATGGGTCTGGAGTGCCCCTCGTCGCCAGGCACTGCCGTGCTGAGAACCAGCTGTGCTCTGTGCTTACGTTGCCCTGTTCTGTGCTTACGGGGGCCCTGGAGGAGGAGGGTGTCACCCCGCCCCCTGCATTTTCATCTGGGGAAGGAGAGGCTCAGAGGTCAGGTGGAGACAGCTGTCCTGTGTGCAGAGCCAGCTGGTAGTGGGGCCAAGGCTTAACCCCAGCCCGGCCACTGCACTAGGCCCCCAGCCGTGGAAGGCAGAGGAGGAACCAGGCACAGACCTCCGACTGGAACAAGATGGGAGGGAGCGGCACATGCAAAGGCCCTGTGCACCAGGCCCTGACCTCAGACCATCCTGGCTATTTGTAGGATCTGCACAGGGCCTGGCGGGGGATGGCAGGGCACCCAGGTGAGCTCAGCAGTGCATGGAGTGCAGTGAGCAAGGCCTGGGGTTCGTGGGTTTGGGGTCACAGTGGCTTCAGGACAACTGCTGCATCGTGTAACCTCATTAACCAGCTGGGCTGGGCATGTGCAGGCCGGGGCTATGTGAGGCAATTAACTCCCCAGATTGCACCTAAGAGGCCTCACGGCTCTGCCTGGGAGTATGTGTGTGTACACATGTGTGTGCTTATGTGTGCAGTTGTGTGTGTGTGTGCAAGTTGCACGAGTGCATGCGAGTGTGCTGTGTGTGCGTGTCTGCATATTTGTGCACGTGTGCGCGTGTGTGCACCTGGGCCTCATGGCTGCGACCCCTTCAGCACCCTTGGGCCTCCAGCATTGAATCCGTGAGCTAGCTGGGAAAGCTGCCCCAGCCCGTGCCGGAGCCACTCTGAAGGTCCAGCCAAGCTGCCACCTACAGGGGACATGTGGATTCTTGAGCCCCAGGCTCCTTCAGTCCTGCCTGCTCCTCTCTCCCTCCATCCTTGTCTCCCCCTGAGTCCCAGACCGGAATCGGGCCCCCAGCAGGCTAGGCCAGTCCCCAGTCCCCTGCCTGGCTGCTTGGGTGATGGCACTCTGGGCTCTTCTCTCTCCAGGATGGGTGGGATCCCTGCTGTGAATGGCCGCGGGGAGCGTCTGCTCCTGCACATTGGGATCATCGACATCCTGCAGTCCTACAGGTGGGTGCCTCACCCCCGCAGACGCACTTGCGCAGGGGAGCCAGGCGCTGTCTGCTTGCGAGTCTCTCTTAGCCTTCCGGAAGGCTCCTGAAGGCTCCCGCTTGGCTGCCCTCCCGAGCCCTAAAGGGAGGCATTCGGTCCCCAACCCAGGGATTCCACCCCCGGAATCTAGATTCATCCCAGAGACCCAGTGATGCTGGAGACAGGTCAAGGCTGGTGCAGTGCATGGGGGCGAGCAGGGGGTTGCCAGCTGTCTCCCACCCAGCCCTGCCTATGGAGCACTTAGCATGCCGAATTCTGGGCTAAGGAGAGTGAGGCAGAGATGCCCCATCACTGTGAAGAGTGACGTCTCTGGAAAGTTCCTTCAACATGAAGAAATACATGAGGCCGGTGCCACATGCCCTGTGGTTTCAAGCGTGGACATGAATGTGGCAAAACCTGAAGGAGCAGACACCCAAGCTTTACTTGGAGCTTAAAGCCGGGGTGACAGGCAACCCCATTGTTCGTGCCTTGTTCTCTGTGACCTTTCTGCAGTGGACACTTTAACACTGTCATTAGATTTTTTTAATTTTTATTTATTTTTAGTGAGAGGGGAAGGGAAGGAGAAAGAGAGGGAGAGAAACATCAATGTGTGGTTGCCTCTTGTACGCCCCCTACTGGGGACCTCGCCTATAACCCAGGCATGTGCCCTGACTGGGAATCGAACCAGCGACCCTTTGGTTCACAGGCCGGCACTCAGTCCACTGAGCCACACCAGCCAGGGCTGTCATTAGATTTCTACTGTAAGAGGAATGTGTGCCGATTATACACAATCCAAACGTGACAGGTTGTAGAAGCAGCAGTCCGTGTTTCCCATCCACACCACTCCAGGAAACCCGCCTGGCATGGGGTTTCTCTTCTTTGCATGTTTCTCTTTGTTAAATATAGCAGGTCCTTGAACAATTCTTGCATTATAACATTGCCGAGTTGCCTAGGAATGTAACTCTTGTTTGTATCAGTTAGCCTGTGGTAAAGCTGATTTTGTTGTACGTTGTTTCTGTTCGAACTTCAGAACCCCAGAGTATAGACCTACTGTGTGTTCTGCCTGTCAACTTTTCCTGTCGAGTTTTTCCCCACCAGAGGGCCGACCTGGTCCCTGCAGGCCCCTCCGCTTGGAGTGGTGCGAGGCACTTTTCAGAGCAGCCAGCCCTGGTTCCCGCCTCGGCCCCAGGTGGGGCTGAGAGGGCCAGTGCGTGACGGCAGCGAGTGCGGGTGGGGGCGTCATAAAGGGGCGTGTGCCAGAGAAGGGGTTCGTTCTCCCCACAGATGAGAGGAGTCCAGGAAGGCTGCCTGGCGGAGACGACATTGTCCCCAGCCCAGGTGTGTTGCAGGGTCCTGGCTGGGGGCCACTGTGCAAGGCACTGACTCTAGCAGAGAGGAGCCAAGCTCAGCCTAGGCCAGGAGGCAAGAGGAAAGGCAGGCTCCAGGAGGAGTTAGCTGTCTGTCCCCCACAGAGGGCCAAGCACCTTGGCCTTTTCCCTTCCTCCTCCACATCAGAGGTAGTGGGAGCTGTCCGGGCCGGGGACAAGCAGGGAGGACAGGAAAGAGGGTAGGTGGCCTCTGGCTGATGGCAGCAAGCAGCCTCAGTTCCTCTAAACCAGGGCTTCCTCACCTGCTCAACTCCAGGAACATCTGTAGTCTTGATGACCACAGATGTCCCCAGACATTGCCCAGTGTCCCCTGGGGACAGGATTGCCCTGGTAGAGAACTCCCGGACCTAAAGATTTGGCTGACATTCTGGGTGCTTTTCCTCCACAGGTTCATTAAGAAGCTGGAACATACCTGGAAGGCTCTTGTCCATGATGGGGTGAGTGCCGTTCCCTCACTCATCCGTCCCATCTCTCAGTTCCCAAACGCGGTGGCCCTCTCCCTGGGCCAGGCTCACATGCCAAAAAGCCAAGAGATGTGTCTCCCCTTCCTGGAGTGGCTGTCCAGTGGGGGCGGCCCTGTGACCAGGCAGGAGGCTGTTTTATGGTGTTACAAACCCGCAGTGGACAGGAGAGCCATCAAGGCTGGCTGGCCATAACCCCAAAATAAGATTTGTGTCTGCCCAGGGGGGCCCCATATGTTGATCGAAGTAACCATCCAGCTGTGAGCAAAAGGGCCCAAGTTCCTTCTGTTTGTTGCCACACTCCCAGGCTCTACCCTCGGCCCCTGGCCCAGGCAGCTGGTCCCAAGTCACACTGTAGCCAGAGGGAGGTGCTGTGGAGCAGCCAGGGCGGGGGCGTGCCCTTCTCTCTAAGGCCTGAGAGACTCCCTGTCTTGGCTAGCTAGCTCACCCTCAGCCAGACGTGGTCCTGTGGCCACACTTAGCACAGGGAGGATGGGAAATGTAGTTTTCGTTCTAGGAGGCCGTGTATCTAGACAGGTTCTGTTCTGTTACTACAGGGGAAGAACATTGGACTGGGTGGGGGCCAGGGATGCTGCTCAACACCCCACAGTGCCCAGGGTGGCCCCAACCCCCGAAGAGTGACGCAGCCCCAGTGGCCCCAGTGCCGAGGGGGGACTGCTATAGAAGGCAAGGAAGCTGGGTCCTGGGGAGCAACAAGGAGTCTGCTTTAGGGTCCAGCGTTTACTGAGCACCTACTGTGTGCTGGCTCCCTGCCTTGTGTAAATCCTGGGGAGCTCAGCAGCCTCGCATCCACCTTGTTGCTCACAGGAGGAAACGACCTCCAGGAGGGGCAGTGCCGTGCCCAGGCCCCTGACGGTGGGCGCTGGCACCGCTGGTCTGCCTGGCACTGAGGAGCCCCCTCCTGCTCGTCACAGCCGACCGGCTCTGCCCTTAGAGCGGGCGCAGCCGTGTGCCAGTAAAACTTACTCACAGAACGGGTGTTGGGCCGTGCTCTGCCAGCCCCTGCTTTAGAGGATCCTTCGGTTCCTTTATTTTGATATTTATTTGTTTACTTCTTTGAATGGTTATTTTATTCACATGGCTCAAAAAATTAAAAATACAAATGGGGTCACAATGTAAACATCTCCCTGGCACTGTTACCTGACCCCTGGGTCCCCCCCATGAAGCCCTGTGCTGTGACCCCATCTCCCCTTCAACAGAGGAGGCGGCACCCCACCCCCACAGCGGCCCGTCCTGGGCTGTCCTGTGGGACACAGGGGGCTTGTGCTCATGTGCTTGCCCTTGGGCCTACACATTTCTTCCCAGGACACTGTCTCTGTCCACCGGCCCAGCTTCTATGCCGAGCGTTTCTTCAAGTTCATGAGCAACACGGTTTTTCGGAAGAACTCCTGTGAGTTGCCCTGGCCTTCGGGGTGGGAGGGACCAGGGGTGTGGAGAGGAGGGCGGGCGGCCTCCAGCAGGGTGAACTGGCACGCCTCATTCTCTTGCTTGGTCCACCTCGGGCCTCAGTCGGGGCCTGGGTCCCACGCACAGGATAGTCGGGCAGCCATGCCACACAGGGCATCACGGGGCCTGGCGCCACATCCAAATCGGAGTCCTGGCTTTGTTTCGTCCTGCCTGTGTGACCTCAAGCCAGTGGAGGCCACGGGCCTCGGCTCCCCGCCTGGACAGAAGCTGTGAGGGCCACATGTGCTGCATGCACATGAGACCCGCGGGCTTGGCCTCGCTCCACACCAAGCAGGACTGCCCACAGCCTCGCTCTGTCGCCACGGACATGGGCTTTGGTGGGCCCTGAGATAGTCATTGCCTAACCAGACACATCAGGGAGGGTACGGGGTGCATGGTAGTGGCCCTTGCCCTGGGGGTGGTCCTGGGAGGTCCCTGATGTGTACCGGCCTCAAGAGTCCCAGACCCGGTGCACACCCCAGGCTGGGGTCCCGCGTGCCACCCGAAAGAGTTTTCTTCCCAACATACCTGTCTTTCGTTTGCCCCCAGCCCCCATCCTCCAAAATGCAAGGTACCCGTTGGCCTTTGTCACTGTGTCCCCAGTGTCCAGCTTGAGGGTCTCTTACATGGAAGGGACTCAGTAAGTGTCTGTGCGTGCCCTGCTCCCCAGTCTCGAACCCTATGGTGTGCTCTCCCACCCCGGACCAGGCCTCTGTGGGCTGCTAGCCAGCCCCAGTCACTTGGAGCTGGCTCATAGGGCCAAGACAGCTCCACATTCTGTGACTTGTGGTCAGTAGCTTGAAACCTACTCGTGGGAACATTTGCACCATGGAAATCGGCAAACGCCACAAACCCAGCTTTGTCTCCAGAGAGATGCATGTTAACTTCAGCAGCACACCACTCCCTGGAACCTTCTCAGGATGCTATTCCCATTGCAGTCCAGAGGAATTTGCTGGCCTCTAGGGGCCGGATGACTGTGCACAGGAAAAATTGAGCACCTCGTGTGTGCCAGGAGCTGTGCTGGCCACTCTGGGAGCAGAGGTCGCAGTGGGAAGCAAGGAGAGGGTGGCGGCAGGTGCTGACAGGCCAGGCCTGGTGTGCAGGGTGTTACAGGGTTCACCTGCCTCACTTAACCTTGTTGGCAGACGACGAGAATACCAGGGCCAAGAAAGGCTGAGCCCTGCATTCCCCCAGGCCTTCCATTTCCTTGTTTGACTGTTGGGCCACAGCTGTAGTGGGCTGCCACGGAGGGGTTGCAGCCGCATCCGGCTCAGTGAACACTGGCAGCTGCTGATTCAGCCACTGTTTCCCGCGGGCCTGGGGTGGGGGGCGCCGGGTCTCATCTCTGCTGGTAGACAGAACCAGGTGGGCAGCGGCGCAGGGCTTTCTCTGGAAGAGCATTGCTTCTTGCCCAGGCTGGAGCTGGGGCGGCGTGGGCCATGCGTGCAGGTGGCGGGCCCCTTGGTGCCCACTGCACTTTCGTGCAAAGGAAGGATGGGGTCTGTGGGGCCCTGCCTTGTCGCCACCCCAAGCATGCCAACCACTCTCCCTCCCCAGCCCTGAAGTCGTCACCATCCAAGAAGGGCCGTGGCGCCTTGTTGGCAGTCAAGCCTTTGGGGCCCACAGCTGCCTTCTCAGCCAGCCAAATCCCCAGTGAGCGGGAGGACGCACAGTATGACCTGCGGGGGGCCCGCAGCTACCCCACGCTGGAGGATGAAGGTGACTGGGCAGTGGGCGTGGTGCCTTTGTGACAGGAGAAATGAGGGGACTGCTGAGGAAAGATGACATCCCTGGGGCACTAGTGGGTGCGGGGTGCAGGGGGCGACATTACCAGTGTCGTGCAAAGAAGGGGACCTCTGAAGCTGGGCCAGGCCTGGGTCACAGTCACCCCGCCTTCAGTCCAGGGTCTGCAGCCACCTGGGCTGGGAAGCGGGGAACAGCTGAGACCGGGCCCAGGAAGAGCTGCAGGGAACCGAGTAGAAAGGCCCATGTGGGGAGGAGACGGCCTCCTCTCACCTCACCAGGGACGCGCACAGACCTAGAGGGTGAAACGGTCAGTGGGGTTGAGCTTGATGTTCTTTCTGGAGGTCCCTTCGAGCAACTAGGATCACAGATTCCAGGCAGGGAGGGGCTGGGGGAATAACATCGAGGAAGAGAGAAACCGTATCTAAGGGTGCCGGCGTGTTCTCAAAGAGCCGTATGGCTGGAGCGAAGCGAGCCAAGGGGAGAGAGGGAGGAGGCGAGGGCAGGGAGGGGACAAGGGCAGGGAGGGCAGGACCACTGGGAGGCAGTCTGGATTTTCGCTGGAGAGCAGCAGGAAGCTACTGGAGTCCCTTGTGCTGGGGAGAGCAGAGTGTAGGTGACCGGTGGCAGCTGCGGTAGAGCCCGGAGCCTGGGGGCCTGGCTCCCACAGGCTCCCACTCCCTCCTCCCTGCAGGTCGGCCAGACCTCCTGCCCTGCACTCCACCTTCTTTTGAGGAGGCCACCACTGCATCTATCGCCACTACCCTGTCTTCCACGTCCCTCTCCATCCCAGAGCGGTCCCCCTCAGAGACCTCAGAGCAGCCAAGGTACAGGTGAGCAGGAGGGGGCATCTCCCGGAAGGGGGGCTCAGGGGTAGGGCTGCATTCCCAAGAGGGGGGGCCAGGGCGGGGCCCGGGCGGGGCGGGGCGGGGCGGGGCGGGGCTCCACCTACCGCACTGTTTGTGTTCTCTCGGAAGGCGGCGCACACAGTCCTCCGGACAGGATGGCCGGTAAGCTGAGGCCCCAGCCTGCTCCTCTCCAGTCTTCTCTGTGGTCCCCACAGCCTGCCCAGCTCCTCCCTGCAGAGCCCTCTCTTTCCTGAGGGTAGATTTATGGTAACGACCAGGAAATTAGCTCCTGCCCAGAGCCACAGTCACATTGCATTTCCCTTCCACCTGGGGGCCCCCTCCCCTGTACCTGCCGATCCTTTCTTTTCTTTTTTATTCTAAGAGATACAAAAGGAAACATAGTGAAATGCCTGTCCCTGCCACACGCCCGGTGTCTTCCCTGGGAGCACCCCTGGGGTGGGACTTTTTGTCTCTGGAGGTATTTTATGAAGAGACAAGCAAACATACGCTCGGGCCTGTGTTTCCCTTTCATTTTGACACAAGCTCTGGCTCTGCCCCGTCCCTTACTTTGTCACTTTCCAGATGAAGGTTGCTGCTGGGAGCCTTTGCTGGTTCTCTTCCCTCAGACAGGCTCTTCCTGCTCTTGGGGGACACTTGGGTTGTTTCAGTTGTTTGATCTTGTCACACAACTGTGGTGAATGGAGGTTGCTCTCCAGAATTAGTTTCTGGGGTGATAATTCCTGCCCGTTGAAAAGAAAGTCATGGTACAAAGCACATTTGGATAAAAGTACACCTCCTTCTGCAGCTGTCTTCGAGCTGACTGACCTACACCAGGGACCTCAGCTTCCGGGCCCCCAAACCACCCGCCTCTAGTTCAGGCCCCAGACGAGTGCCCAGCCACCCCAGGAACAAGAGCAGGACCCAGGTTGCCACTCACTCCTTATGCCCCTGCTGGTGCCCAAGGCCCAGGACCCCAGGTGGACAGTCAGTTGCTGTCTCCTCAAAGCTCCCAGGTGGGCACAGCAGCTAGAAGGACCGTGCCTGAGCTGGGCCAGCTTGGGGTGCTGGTCAGGTGGTGTCCAGAGACAGTACCTCAGCCCCCAGACCCCACACCGTGGACTGAAATTAGCTCCTGCCCAGAGGAACTCAGCAGGAGTTCCTGGGAAGTGGAGGTGGGGTGAATAGGGAAACTGAGCATGGCATCCGGTTGCCTCCAGGCCCCAGGAGGAGGCACACATGGAGGAGGACCTGCAGCAGATCACAGTGCAGGTGGAGCCCACATGCAGCGTGGAGATAGTAGTCCCCAAGGAGGAGGAAGAAGGGTGAGTGATCATCCCATCCATGAGGTCCATGCTTTCGGGTTGCCTGGTTCCTGTGCTCAGCTTTGCCCCTTTCCATTGTCTAAGCATGGCCATGTGGCCAGCCAGCAGCAAGGCAGGCTGGGAAAT
The DNA here is from genome assembly GCA_004026765.1 of Micronycteris hirsuta. Taxonomy (NCBI): domain Eukaryota; kingdom Metazoa; phylum Chordata; class Mammalia; order Chiroptera; family Phyllostomidae; genus Micronycteris; species Micronycteris hirsuta. Next base: position 18,690 of record PVJI01015237.1, on the reverse strand, counting down.
GTAGTCTGAAATCCTGGAAGCAGAGGCATGGGAAAGAAACTTCAGGCACTGAGATGTTGGGGACCACAGATTTGCTCTCAGCACTGCAGGTAGTGTGTGAGTCCAGGGATTGTACCTCACCAGTGATCTGTGGTTCCTTTTCCCCTCCCTGCCCTCACTCTTGCCTGCGCTTACAAGAGGTGACTGGCAAGTTTCTTCAAAGGACCACTTTTAGACTGAGTCACCCTTTCCCCATCATGTTTTGTCCTTGTTTCATGCACTTCAACTCATCAGTTATTTCTTCCTTCTAACTTCTGGTTTGTTTTCTCACTTGTTTCTTTTTCTCCAGCATAGGTTGAGTACTTAAGTTCCTTTTTCCTTTTTTTAATAAGAGGCACTTAAGACTATGAATTTTCCTCTGAGTACTGCTTTTGCTGTGGCCTGTGTGTTTTGACATGAACAGTTCCTTGTTATGCTGGCTCTTTATTGGATGGTTAATGATTTCCCTTTTATTTTTTATTATTTTTAAAGATTTTATTTATTAACTTTTAGAGAAAGGGGAAGGGAAGGAGAAAGAGGGAGAGAAACATCAGTGTGTGGGAGATGCACCAATCAGTTGCCTTTTGCATGCCCCCAACTAGGGACCTGGCCCGTAACCCAGGCATGTGCCCTGACTGAAAATTGAACCAGTGACCTTTCAGTTCACAGGTTGGCACTCAGTCCACTGAGCCACACCAACCAGGGCTGATTTCCCTTTTAATGTCCTCTTTGATTCAAGGCAGTGAGGCTTTCAACCATCTGGGGATGGTCCTGTATGCCGAGGACACTGGGCCATATCTGGGGACACACCTGTGGTTGTCATGACTGGGGGCGCTCCTGGCATTGAGTGGGTGGGGCCCGGGATGCCACTCGTCACCCCGCAGTGCCCAGGACGGCCCCACAGAGTGACCAGGCCTGCTCTCAACAGTGCCCAGGGAGAGAGACCCTTGCTAAGGATTTTTTTAGGAGTTTCTCGCCACTTCTGGGTATCTAAGGATTTTTTCAACCTTTTAGTACTCATCTCTAATTTTATTAGGTTTTGAATTGAAGAAAGTGGCCTAAAAAAAATCTGTGCAATTTTTTTTAACAGATTTAAGTCTTTATGGCCAATTACAATGTCAGGTTTGTTTTTTTAATGCCCATGGAAGTATGGGAGAAAGGTGTATTTTCCGGCAGGAGATGGAAAGTTCTGTATGAACCTCTTCTGTCCAATGTATCGATTGCTTTCATTTAGTTCCTTTATGTCCTAACTTATTTCTAGTCTGTTTTGGCTATTTAATTCTATAATTTAGAATTTCTGTTCTATTTCAAGGGACCTTACTTAGCATCTCAGCATTCCCAGGCTGCACTTTGCCATGAACTATTTACTGCGCGCACATGCGCACACAGGTTTCTGCCACTGTGCTTTTTGCCGTGAGCCGAAGTCTTGCAGTGTTAGGCATCATTCAGTCTTTCCCGGAAACACAGCCTGCCCTGGACATGGCTGAAGCAGAACTCCACAGCTAGGGGAGCTCTGTCACCGCAGAGCTCGGCGTCTTTCTCACGAGACGCGAGTGGTGCAGCGATCACGTAGCCGTCGGCCAAGGCCTGGCCGTGCTCCTCACCATCTCTCTGTCTCAGTCTCCTCCCCTGTAACCCGAGACAGCAGCACCCCTCCCTCAGGGATGTTCAGTGGATTCATTCACACAAGAGCGGGCCTGGCACATAATAAGTGCTCAGTTCTGTGTGTTCCCACTTTACAGATGAGGAACCAAGAGGCTCAGAGAAGGAAAGTGAGGCTTCAGGGTTGCACAGCAAGTGAGTGGCAAGGCCAGGACAGTGCGTCTGCCTACACCGGGGAAGGGGTCCAGGTGGGCCAGTTATTACCTGGGCCACAACAGAATTGGAAGAGTTTAGTTTCATCTGGCTTCCTGAGACTTGTCTCCGTGGCAACACACCGAGGAGGGCAGGAGGGCGTGGGCTAGAAAAGGAAGGCACCGCCGGGAACCCGGCTCAGGACTCCCCTGCCCTTCCCCGTGCCCAGGGTGGAAGCTTCCCCGGCCTGCGCCTCTGCTGCTGTTGTCGAAGTAGAGACCGCCAGCCAGGCCTCGGAGCCTGCCAGCCAGGCCTCGGATGAGGAGGACGCACCCGCTGCTGACATCTACTTTGTAAGTCCTCCGGGGCTCTGTCCCGTCACCGGGCCCTCGACCCAGTGTGTGCTCATGCGTGCACATGCAGCAACATGCCCCCCACACCGACATAGGCTACACACAATACCGCACACACATGCATGTGCCTGTACACATGTGTACGTGTGCTCGCGTGGACACACTCCATTTGCACACATTCACACTGATACATGGACATGCCCACACACGCCTGCACATGCTCTTGCACACCCAGCAGCAGACGCGCAGTGTGCTCTTGCATATTCACAGACACCCACGTGGTATGCTGTCGATTACACGCACACTCACATAGTAGGTGAGTGTCCTGCCCAGCGTCACCCAGGCCAGGCCATTACAAGGCCAGGAATCTGCCCTGGACCCTCCTCCCCAGACCTGTGACCACTGCCTGTCATGAGCCAAGGCCCCAGCTGTGCCATCCTGACCCCCTGGGAACCATCTGAATCCTCACACTCTCAGCTCCAACAGGCGCCTAGGTCCTCCTTGGTCTGCGCCGAGCTGGCGGAGGTGGACGAAGTGCGGCGGGTCTCCTCCCACGGGGGTGGGCGCAGCACGTGGGCTCCACCCTTGAGGGGGCGAGGGGATCGTGCCAAGGCACAGGTGGGCCTCGTGCTGCCGATGTCGCTGGCCAAGGACACGAGGCTGCTCCTGGACAAGGAAGGGTTTGTCAGAACAAGAAGGGGCCCTGTCCTAGGGACCAGGCCTCCCTCCCAGAGCTGGGGGTCGCCTCCTGCCTTGCACCTCCTGCAGGCAGACAGATTAGATACGCCGGGGGCCTGATGAGGTAGGTGCCAGGTGGCCGAGGAACCTGCAAAGTCTAGTCCACTGGACCCCGATAGCGGGTCAGGGGCCAGATGGCCCCCATGGCAGCGGGAAGGGCCAGACCCTGCAGCCCAGCTGTCTGCCCTCTTCCTAGACCCTCATTTTCATCTCTGCCCCCCAGGGGAAGGGGAGCTCGGGGCTGCTCACTGCCTTGGTCCTGGCACCTGCCCTCCAAATCTCCAGGCCTCGGGACAGTGTGGGTGAGCCTGGCCCTCTACTGCCATCGCTGCTCCGTAACCACCACCGCCCTGCTGTCCCGACCCCGTGCTTCTGAGTCGCAGGGCTCCCGCCAGGCACCGTAGCGGGCGCACCGCCTGTGTGTCCTCTCCACCTGCCATCGTCTCCCCATCCGCGGGGGCTTGATTTGTCCTGTTCCCTCGCATCGTGTGTGAGGCGGCCAGGCTCTATCCTGTGAGTGGGTGGCTGGGCCACAAGGGCAGCAGCGACAGTCGAGGCCACCGTCTGACCCTGACACCCCCAGACCCTCCTACTGCTTTGCCATCAGCTCACCTGCCCCCTCCCAGCACTCTCCCCACCTGACCTTCCTGACCTCAGTGGGACTCCGCATTCCTGTCCCCTCACCCTGTCCTCTCTTTGCCTCCTCCGCCCGCCCGGCCCACCCAGTTCGCGGACGGGAGGTACTGGACTTACTCTCCCCGGCATCACCGACTGCGGGCCATGACGCTGAGCTCCTCGGGGACTGTAAGTGACCACAGCAGGCCTCCAGGAAGCCCAGTCCCTGCCCCGCTGCCCGGGGCAGCCGGGAGCCCTAGGGCCTGGCCGTCCCTCTTCCTCTGAGAAGGAACCTGGGGAAAATAATCTTGACAGCTGTGCAGGGTGCCCTGCTGTGTGTGTCCTGCAGGGATGTCACTTAGTCCCCTATGAGGCGAGCATCAGTGGCCGGCAGGCACACGGCTGGCACTCAGCGGGCCTGGTCATGGCAGAGTCTCCGTTTGACTCCCAGGCCCAGGCCGCCTCTGCCCCTCCCCAGCCTTTCCAGGCGAGCGGTAAGTTGAGTGGACACTCCTCATGTGTTCAGACCTTGCTGCTGATGGCCCCCTGAGGCACATCTGCCCCTCTGATGGGGATAGTCATATAGGTCAGTGAGGGACTGCAAAGTTGGGCTCTTGAAGGAGAGAGGAGCTGGTATCTTCATACCTGTTTCACAGATGGAGAAATTGAGGCCTCGGCTCCAAAGGAGCCCACAAGCGCTCACAGTTTAGGCAAAATCTGATGCCAGACTCCCAAGCAGCCCCTGAGTGTAGTAGACACTCATCCATCCAGTGTGCTTGGGACGCTACATGGATGTCATGCAGTGGTCCTATTACTGCCATCATGAGCAATAAATGAAGGGCCCAGAGAGACCGAGTAACCTGCCCAGAGCTGCACGGTGCAAACTGGTGAAACAGGGTGAAGAACTGGAGCAAGAGTTTCTGTTCTGGAGAGAAAGCTCCTCAGATGCTCACGCCCCAGCCCCAACAGCAAGCCCCTCTCCCCACCACTGCATGTTGAGATCACTTCCCCAGTCCCTCCCACCACACTCTGTCCTCCCAAGATGGGGATGCCGTCCCTCAGAGCTGATTCATGATCCAACAGCCAGGGACACACAGCAGCCCCCTGCGGGGAGCAGTTTGCAAAGGTGCCTGGAGGGGGTTGATCTGAACTTCGAAAGGAAGAGGACAGGGTATCTTGGCGGGGGGACAGCAGAAATGGAGCAAGGGGTCTGGACGGGAGGAGAAGGCTGGGTGAGTGGCAGGAGGAACCATCAGCCCTGCAGGGAGGATGTGCCCTTGGCCCGACTGCAATGGATTCACCCCAGTTTCTGGTCTCTCCCTGGGACCCAGCTCTCTCCAGAGGGTCCGATGGGCCCTGCTCTCCCGAGTTCTGAGCCCCAGCAGGGCAGCTGTCTCAGCGTCAAGCTCCCCTGCAGCTGCCCTGTGCTGGCCAGGCCTGGCCTCCAGGCTCCCAGGTGGGCAGGGCAGGTGGAGCGAGCTGCTCCCAGTGGGCAGGGGTTTTTACTGCGCCATAACCATCTGAAGGAACGAGCAGGGCCTAGAGTGGCATCTTGCCCTGCTGACCCATGTTCCTTTGTGCCAGTCCACAGATGGACACAGGCCTCTTGGGATGAGGCGCAAGGTGCCCAGCAGCCTGGGTGGCCCCTGTGAGCACGGGGTTCCGGCCTCGGAGAGCAGGTGTCATGCTCAGAGCTGCAGGAAGGGTGGGGTTGAGTAGGCACAGAGGTTGGGAGAAGCAGCAGGTGGGCTCTGAGGGGCAGTGAGTGCAGGAAGGGTGGGTCTGGGGGCTTGCTGGTTGTGGCTGTGGTAGGTTTAGGGGCCCTGGGACAGCCAGGTGGACATGGCCAGGGCAGGTATGTACTCCGGCCTGGTGCTCACAACAGAGGCTTGAGCCGGGGTAGAGGTCCTCAAGTCTCAGGGCATTGCAGGCCAGGGGTGGGGACTCCCGGGGGAGAGGAGGAAGAAAGAAGACAGGTGGGGAGAACCCTGAGGCGGCCTCCAGGGCCCGGGGAGGTTCTTGAGATGGGAGCAGACCTGGCAGGAAAGCACACCCACTCCCAATTGTATGACAGAATGGGGAGCCCCCTCCCCATGCACAGCTGGAAGGACACCAGTCCTCCCCACCACCCTGTGCTGTTGAGCACCCCCAGAACCCCTGCGACAGGCAGAATCTGAGGGTGGGGTGCTGCTGGGCTAGGACAGAGCTTCAGGTGCTGTAGGTGGGCAGAGGAGGAGGAGAGAGGACAGCAGAGGACACCGGCCCCTGCCACTCTCCCCTGGCCCTGCTGTGCCCGGCCCACCCTGACCGCTCTCACTGCTTCTGCTCCCGCCCCACCTGCTCCAGCCACTCAGCCCCGGCCCTGCCCATCTCTAGGGCCATCCAGGTTGGGGGCAGGTCCCCATTAGGGAGATGGCAGCCAGGGGCTGAGCTGCCCCCTTGTCGTCCTGTGTTGGGGGTCCGCCTCTTTTTATTTCTGTTTCTTCCTTCCTCCCTCTCACCTCTCTCGTGCCTCCTCACACCCTGCTCTTCTTCGCCCTTCCTGCACGTGCCGCCTGCCCGCCCTCCAGCCCACCGATGAGAGGAGCTGGGTGTACTCCCCACTCCACTATAGCGCACAGGCCCACTCAGCCTCCGACGGCGAGAGCGACACAGTAAGTGTGCCCACAGCCCTGCGGCCTGGCCTGCTTGGGGCCGAGAGCACAGACCCCAGGTGCCCTGAGGACAGGTGGGGAGACAGGTCTGGGGTGGGAGGGGCAGGCCTGGGCCCTTACTGTGTGGTGGCCCATGGGGTAAGTATCTTGGGGCCTCTGTCTGGCCCTCATGGCATATGGGGTCCCTGGCCTGAGGCATCAGCGGTGAGGCCAGGCCCCACCAGGGGAGGCCCAGGGGGTAGGAGGGGCCAGCCCTGACCCATCTAGCCCTCACCTGCCTCTCTTGCCTTCTGCAGTAATTTCTATGCAGTCACCAACCCACGGGAATGAAAGCTCAGCCCAGAGCACAGGAGGTGCCGCCCAGCTGCCACTGGATCTCGCTCGCCCACGTCCTCCCCTTGGCGATGGTCACTGACGCTCCGGGCCGCAACGTGACCGCCCCCGGCTCCGTCAACCACCTGCGCCTGTGATACTGTGAACCTCCCTGAGTCTCCAATCATGTATTTATTTTGGGTCCTTACTCTTTGCACAGACGGCAGCACATGAGTGCTTTTTTGGAAAAAGAAAAAGAAAAAAGAACACAGTGGAAGAAGCAGCAGCTCCATTCTAAGCACTTTTTAGTTCTTTGCTACGCTTGCATGTGTCTCGCTGAGGGAGCAAGAGCTGTCGGCTGCAAACCCCTCCCTGACTGTCTGCAGGCGCCGCCCTGCGTCTCGGATGGGGCGCCTAGGAGGGCAGGGCCACCAGACACGCCCTGGTCCCCAGGGCACCTCTGGAGGCCACCCACTTATGCCCAGCAGCTGCTCTTGGCTCAGGTCTGTGGCCAGGAGCTGGACACCTGTCCTCGGGGGAGGCCAACTGGTGGTCCAGGCGTGACTCACCACCCTGCTGAACCCCCAGTCTCTCAGCATCGGTTTCCCACCACCCCCTCCTCCCAGGTGACTTGGGGGCAGAAGTAGCCACGCAGTGACTAGAATGCAGACTCATGACTGTCCCTCTTGGTGGAGCTCAGGGCTGTGGGCGTCTCTCTCATCCACACGGACTGCTCAGTGTCTGGAAGATAGGGCCCAAGTGATGGAGACAGCCTTTCAAAGCAGGCTTTCCAGAACATCCAACTCTGAGAGGAAGCACCCGGACCCTCAGCCGCAGCACTCCCGGAGAACTCGTGTCCTGGAGCAGGGGCCTCCCCGTGTGCAGAGGCAGGGCCCAGAGGACCAGACGGTCCCACAAGAGTTCCCCCTGACTGGGGTGGGAAGCCTCTCATTTTTAAATGATGATGATGCCTGCACTGACTAAAGGTTAGGGGAAGAAATTCTTCATGAAAAACAAGACTTTTTTTTGTCATCTTCAGCAGGGGCAGCCATTCCTGGGCTCAGAGCTCCAGTGAGTGGCCGCCGCGTTACCCTGCTGTGTCCAGAGGGGGCTGCTGGAACCAACAGCGTTGCAGGGTTTCTCCCTCCCCGACCTAGACACACTCCCACCGCCTCAGGTGAGCAGTGATGGCTGTCCCCTCTGCACTCTGCAGACCCACACCAACTCAGTCCCACGTGGGAGGAGCTGGGGACTGGCTCGGAGCAAAGCCACACCTTTTAGAAGAATTTCTCCCCAGCCCCTGCCTCCCTGGTGGATCCTGAGACAGCCAGACAACCTGCCAATGCAGGAATCTGATTTTCTCAGTCCTTGGAAGCTGTGTAAGCTGTTGCTCCTCCTTGCCATGCAGGTCCCTTGTCCCACCGTGGGGAACCTGCTGATCTGGCTTTTCTCTGGAGGATGAGGCTGCACCCCGAGGGTCTCCTCTCACTATCAGCATAGGAACAGCACCCCAGCTCTGAGCAGGGCCGTGGGGACACTCCATGCAGCCTGAGGAAAGGCACCCTCAGATGACCTGTCAGAATAAATTCACAGGTGTCCCAAACAAGAAGCAAAAACAGCATTCCTCTCTCCTGCCCAAGGAGCATTTGCCCAGACCCTGGGGAGCACCCTCACCTGGATTTCAGACCTGTCTGCAGGCACTATGGCCACATGCCACAAGTCACCAGTCTGTCCCTGACCAGTCCTACCAAGAAGGAAAGCAGGCAGAGCTCAGAAGGTGCACATCAGACCTAGAAGATTAATGGGGACTGCTGTGTCACCCAAACGCCAACGTGAGAGTCCTCACCCAGGCCCCTAGAGACTGGGCACCAGAGACGTCCTGAGCCCTGGTGGAGATGACCAGTGCGGCAGGCACAGTCCCAGGGCAGTGGGCTCTGCATCCGGGGCGTCCTCAGCCAGGGGATCTGGAGCTATAGGAGCGAAGAGGGGAGCTGCCTATGTGGCCCCATCGGGTCCATAGTCCCTGCTGGGTCCCTTGGGCTTTCCTGAGTGAATCACAGGACAAATGTGCTGGTCGGATGCTGACTCATTGGAGTAATTTGCAAACCTCCTGGATATGACATGTCTGTTTTTGTTTTAAGTCAGGAAGACCCCTTTGGAGATCCATTTTGTGTTGTATTCTTTGTCCCAGGGCTGGGCAGGGGAGCAGAAAGGCAAGACCTTATTTATAACTGTGTATTGAACTCATGGCCTTCCTCACACCCCTGACCAGGAAGGCCCTGGACCACCCAGCTGTCACCCTGCCCCCGCCCAAGCGGTCCTCCAGATGGAAATCTGTAAATTGCCCCGTTTCCCTCTTGGCTCATCTCTGATGGCCGCTGTCGCTGAGAATGTGAGCAGCGTCTGATTTGCTGTACTGTAAAAACGAAAGGCATTTCCCGAGGCTGACAAGGGGGAGCCTTCTGTGAGTCCCCTGCCAGCCTCCTCTCAACCCCTTTGCCTCCACCACCTGGCTCAGTGCAATACTCCCATCCTTGATGGGGTCTCTTGCCATGGTACTGTCGCCGCAGCCCCTCTGTCCCCATCCCAACCTTGTTTTCATGGCTGAACTGATTTCGAAACACAACGTAACTGCAAACCTTGTGTGTCTTAATTCTCACCGGGGCTTCCCCGTGCTCAGCCCCCGGTCTGGTATGTGACAATCTGGAGCGCAGCCTTCTGTGGGTGCCTCTGTAACCTTGCAGCCACTGCTGGCCCTGATGACACTCATATGCAGCCCCGGGCCCCCTCCTTGCCTCCCCTTCCTCTTTTTATGTTGAAAGATCTCTCTAATAAATTGGGTAATAAGCATCTGCTGCCTCCTTGCTTCTCTGTGTTCCTGTGGTCTGGTTGGGAGTGTGAAGACGGCTGTGAACAAGAACAAAAAGAAACCCTCAAAGGTTTAAAATAACAACAGGACCCAAATGTCTTAATTGCTCTGATAGCTAGCTGTGGCCTCCTGGATTCCAGATCAGCCACAAAAAACTTTTAAAAGGTTCTGACATCAGTGCAGTCCAGCTCAAAGGAACAAACACTCCCCAAAGTTTGTATTCCTTCTGCCAGAATGGTGCGTATTGCATGGACCCCATTTAAGGGGAAAATACTTCTCCCAGATTTCTAGTCTAAGAACTGAGTTGAAAGTCATCCTGTCTGTAAGCAAGCCCTTGGAAAGCCCATTGTAATCACAGATGCAGATGCAGGGTGCCTCTGCTCATGAATAAACTAGACATGCAGATGACCTGGAAAGTGCCTCCCTTACAAGGCAGATACTGTCGTGGAGGCACCTGCGTGTGGAAGGTCTCAGGGCCAGGCCCTCCTCTCGTGTTGGGCCATCCCCTCCGCAGCAGAACCCACATCCCGTGACAAGCAGGGCTGTCATCAGGGTGATGGGAGGTGGTCTTCTGTTGTTTCCTTTGGAAGACTCATTCTGCACGACCACCCCACCCTGCACCTTGGTACCAAGCCAAAGCAGAGTATACAAAGCCAGCATGGAGGGTGGCGTTATGAAGCTGTATTTTAAAATAGAGATTTAAAGAACTAGCTTAAAATATTAAGTACCATCCTCTGGTGGACTAGGGGAGCTTGGAGCAGGTCTTCGGGATCCTCCAGATCTTCAGACCTCCTGTCCTGTGTCCTGTGGCCTATCCTCCCGACCAGCCCCAGGGGGACTCCCCTACTGGCCAGTCCCACGTTTATCCTTCCCACAGCAAAGCTGGACCACCCAGTTCAAATCGCAGCTGCCTCTTTGGAGTTGAGGAATGGGTGTTAAAGGGACTTCCCCGCTCTGAGCCTATAGAATGGGTTGAAAGGAAACTAAGGGAGTCATCCAAGATTTTTTAAATAAGTTTAATCCCTGAAATACATACGTATTCATTGGTGGATGGTGGAGTATGATCGTGAATCTCATAAAAGGTCAGCCCAACATGTGAAACTTTTCGGTTTCCGTTCCAGCTCCCACACTTCGCACTCTTGAGGGGTTGGGACTCGAACCTACGATCTTGGGGCTTCTCTGCCTACATAAGCCAAAGGACCTCACTCCAAGGACGCCTCCTCTAGGTCCCGCCCGAAAAGCTCCACCTACTCCCTGAACCCGCCCCTTCTTGGTACCGCCTCCCCAGGCCCCGCCTCACTAACAGTTCCTGTTCCGTCTTTGCTCCGCGCACAGCTCGTCGCGCTTCCCATCCTAAGACCCGAGGACCCATTTGGGACTGCCCCTAGCGTTGCCTGAAGAGCGAGTCCCAGACCGTGGAGGCCACGGTCCGGCTGGAGTCTATAACGCGGACCACGTTTGCAGGTGGTGGGAGGTTTACAAGTCATCAGAGTCCTTGCGCGTGGGTGGCGGGATGGGTTCGTATCCCCTGGCTCAGGCTCAGATGGGGCAGGCTGGCGCGCGCCGTGACCGAGGAAGGCCCCCCGGAGCAGGCCCCGGATATTTGTGTCTGCGCCGTCGCCACCGTCCCAGCCCATGGGTCGAGATACACGCTCGCGCTCGCGGTCGGCGTGTCGCAGGGGTCGCAAGGGCCGAAGACAGCGGAGCCGGAGCGGGAGTCGTAGCCGAAATAGGAGCGGGAGCCATGGGCGGCGAAACCGGCGGCGCCGGGACGGCGAGGGGCGGAGAAGGCGGCGGAGCCGGGAGCGCAGGTGGGGTCACTGCGTGAGCAGCGTCTAGGATCCGTCTCCTGCCCTGGGGAGGGGGAGTTAGTCAGGGAGGGCTTTCTGGAGAAGGAGACGTCAGATAGCGAAAAGAAAGCGAGGAGTATTCCACGCAGGGCACCTGATGTTTGGAGGGACATCAAGGAGCCCAGTGAGTGAGGCAGGTAACAAAAGTAATGGGAGACCAAATCATGCAGATTCTTGCGTATCGTGGTGAGGGGTTTTCCGTTATTCGTAGGGAAGTAGGAGGCCACGGGAGCATTTTGAACAGGTGAGTGACGCGATCTGACTTCAGAGAACTCCCTCCGGCTTTCGTGGAGAAGGGAATGACTGAGGTTATTCCCTCGGGGAATTGGAGGGAAGTAGAGGAGTTGGAGGTTACGGTTGTCCAGGCAACAGATGATGGTGGCTTTCACGAGAGGGAGGCACAATGAGAGGTGGGTAGATTTGAGTGGGGTGTCAGACGTAGAGGTGTCAGCACTTGCTCAGGGAGGTGGGTGTGAGAGGGAAGAACTGTTGATGACAGGTGGCAGGACTCAGCTGACTCCTAGGACCTGGGTCTCACCTTCCCCATGGTCCATAGTCCTTTTCTTCTGGATATGGGGCATCTTGCCAGACTTGGCTTGAGTCTGTTGCAGCACATAGGGACCAGCACAGTGGTGGGGACTGACTCCAGGACCTGGTCCCAGTGCTGGCTCATCCCTTAACAGGATGTGACACTCAGGCCATTCTCCTCTCCTCTGTGACCCAAGGTTACTCATCTGTGTCCTTAAGATTTCCATGGGGCCTCTCCAGACATTCATTGTCCCCACTCCTCTGGCCCAGCGATTTTCACCCTTTCCATCTCGTGGCACACATAAACTAATTACAAAAATTCAGCACCACCTGAAAAAATAAATCTTTTGCTGATCTGCCAAAAAAAAGGGTATAATTTTTATTTCATTCACACTGGATGGCTGTTGTGTTGGCTGTTGTCTTTTTTTTAAGATTGTATTTATTTATTTTTAGAGAGAGGGGAAGGGAGAGAGAAAGAGGGGGAGAGAAACAGCAATGTGTGGTTGCCTCTCACATGTGCCCCCACTGGGGACCTGGCCTGCAACCCAGGCATGTGCCCTGACTGGCAATCAAACTGGTAACCTTTGGGTTCTCAGGCCGGCACTCAATCCACTGAGCCACACCCGCTAGGGCTGTTGTCATTCTTTTCTTTGACAGTCTAAGGGAAAAGAAGTCAGATACCTGACTAAATAGTTAGGTATTGCATGTTTTAAAAATTCTTGCAGCACACAGGTTGCAAATCACAGCTCCTGCCTGTTCCCCAAACCATAACCAAAATAGCTGTAGTCAGACACAACTGATGGCCCTCTAGGCCGAGAAGGTGGCTTTTCCTTTTGAGTCTCCTAAGATCACTGCCACCCAGGAATTCCAGGAAGCTGTAAAGAGCAGAACAGAAGTAAGGAAGAGGTGATTTAAACCAGGGCTTGGCCACTACAGCCTATGACCAAGAATAGTTTTTACATATGGAAACAGTAAGGAAAACTCAAAAGAACAGTGTTTTGTGACCTGTGAAAATTATATGAAATTTAAATGTTGGTGTCAGAAATAACATTTTACTTGAACACACAGCCATGCCCATTTGTTTACATATGTTCTACAGCTGCTTTGCACTAAACAGCAGAGCTGATATTTTACAGAAGAAAATCGCTGACCCTGGATTAAGGCCCTAGTTCTGATACTTTAGCTCCCATGAAGCAATGTCTTGTTATTATCATCTTTGTATGTTTTTGTATGCTATTTTCTGGTATTTGAATTATTCACAAGAATCAACCATCCTAGATATGTAATGACTGTTGTTTATAAAAATTTGATCACACTTATAGTCCATGTTCAAGGGCTCCAAAATAATTGGATTTCATAGATCGGAGTTTTTTGACATGAGCTTAATAGGTGGAACATTCAATAAACTAAAGACAGATTTAGTTTTTCCTTTCCTTGTTCAAAGGCCACTGGACACTAAAGAATCCATCCCAGGGGACTTGACCATTTTGTTCCCTATTCCTAGTGCCCTTCCCTGGCCCTTTATTGCTGCCAGTTTTACTCCAGTTCACTCCTGCCCATGTATGACTAGTTAAACACCACCTTCTTCTATACACCCTTCCTTGACAGCTTGGGGAGCTCAGACCCTCTGGTTGAAACACCTATGCAGCTCCTGTGCCGTCCAGCCCCAGCCCGCCTCCGTGCCCTCGTCCCCTCACTCTCCCTCTTGCCCACTCTGCCCCAGGCACGTGGGCCTCCTTGCTGCTCCTTGAACATGCCAGGTAACTTGCTGCCCCAGTGCCTTTGCTCTTGCTGTGCCCTCTGCCTGGATCACCCTCCACCCAGATCTCTCCGTAGCTCCCTCCCCAGCTCCCTCCCGAGTTACCACCTCAGGGAGACCCTCTCTGACCTTCTGTCCCCTAATTTTATGTCTTTTCTTTGTGGCTCAAAGCACTATCCAGTATCACACTGTGTGATACTTGTTGATGTGAGCCCCACAGAGAAAGGGACCATCAGTGTTGTGGCCACTGCTGTGTTCTCAGGACTTACAGCAGTGGCTGGCGCACAGCAGGAGCTCCCTGAACAGGGGCCAAACAAATGACTGGCCCACGGGCAGTGAGCAGACCCTTTCGGATTCCTTCCCCAGGTCAGATTCAGAGGAAGACCAGTGGCAGCGGCGAGGACGGCAGAGCCGGAGCCCACAGCCACCACGATGGCACTCACAGGACCAGTCCTCTCAGTCCGACTCGGGCAATGAGCAGCATTGGCAGCAGCGGGACCGCCGCCGTCAGACACGCTCCTGGTTCCAGGGCTCCTCCTCGTCCAGCTCTGTATCCCCAGACCGCTCCCAGAGCCCGCGGGAGGTGGCCGCAGCCCTGAGCCAGCAGCAGAGCTTGCAGGAACGGCTGCGGCTCCGCGAGGAACGGAAACAGCAGGCGGAGCTGATGAAGGCCTTTGAGACCCCCGAGGAGAAGCGGGCACGGCGGCTGGCCAAGAAGGAGGCCAAGGAGAGGAAGAAGCGGGAGAAGATGGGCTGGGGCGAGGAGTACATGGGCTACACCAACACCGACAACCCCTTCGGCGACAACAACCTCCTGGGCACCTTCATCTGGAACAAGGTGAGCCAGTCTCCCGAAGCGCCTGGTGCTTAGTTCTGTGTCTGTGCCATTCGCGAATTCTTCCTGACTCTCTGATCATTTTTATTTTACATACTCTCTACAACTTTTATTTCAAGAGATGTTATTTAGCACTCACAGCACATATTTCCCAGACTGCACTTTGCCATGTGGAGTTGATTTTACACACACGTGAACCGTGCACACAAACACACCGGTTCCGATGGCTTTTATTCTGTTAACTGTCTCTCACAGTGTAACATTTCAGGTGTGCTTTGTCCCAGAAGCCCTGGCCGTGTGGCTCAGTTGGTTGGAGCACTGTCCTGTTCACCAAAAAGGGTGTGGCTTCCCCGTCAGGGCATGTGCCTAGGTTACGGGTTTGATCACCAGTCAGGGTGTGTACGGGAGGCAGCCAATCGATGTTTCTCTCTCTCTCCCTTCCTCTTTCTCTTATATTGATTTAAAAAACAAAAACAAAATACCAAACATACATTCAGGTGAGGATTAAAAAAATAAAGTAATTAAAACAAAGAACAAAACAGCCTAACCTCAACGAGACTGGAGAACAGGTTCCTAGAGTCACACACCAGATGGGACTCCACAGTTGCACTCTGTCTGCTCAGAGCTGTCGTTTCACTCTTGAAATGACAATTACACACTGATCCCCTACCCTGAGGGCAGGGCCTGCGGCACATGGCTGAAAACAACAGAACTTTCTCCTGTAGCTCTGGAGGCTAGAAGCCTGAAGTCAAGGTGTTGGCAGGGCCGTGCTCCCTTGGGAGGGCTGAGATAGGACCCTTCCTATCTCTTCCAGACTCTGGTTGCTGGCACCCCTGTCTTGTGGCCATGTCACTCCAATCTCTGCCTCTATAGTCACACAGCTGTTTTCCCTCTGTGTCTTGTCCTCACGTGGGGTTACCCTCTGCGTGTCTGTCTGAGTCTCTCTCCCTGTGAGGACACCAGTCGTTGGATTAGGGCCCCACCTAACCCTATGTGACCTCATCCTAGTTACTTCTGCAGAGACTGTTTCTGAATAAGGTCACATTCACAGTTTCCAGGTGTTGAGACAAAAACATATCTTTTGGGGGGACACAGTTAAACACAACACAGCACCTGTTAGTGGTCAGGGAGAGTGAGGGCAGGTGGCAGAGTCAGAGGCTTGGGCGTCTCCATTCATCACCCACACTGCAGGCCGGGTTCTTGCTGCCCTGAACACACCAAGCTGTCCTACCCCAGCCTTTATACTCGCCACTCCTCTGCCTTAGGACACTCCCTGCCTCTTCCTTGGCTAGTTTTCTCGTTCTTCAGATCTCAGCTGGAGTGGTTTCTTTTCTGACAGGCCATCCTGGCCCCCTTGGTTCCCCAGGTCCCCCTGGCTTTCTTTTTTTTTTTTTTTCCTTTTAAAAATTTTATTTATTTATTTTTAGAGCAAGGGGAAGGGAGGAGAGAAACATCAGTGTGTTGTTGCCTGTCAAGCACCCCCTACTGGAGACCTGGCCTATAACCCAGCCATGTGCCCTGACTGGGAATTGAACCGGCAACCCTTTGGTTCACAGGCTGGTGTTCAGTCCACTGAGCCACACCAACCAGGGCTCCCTGGTATTCTTTATCAGAACACAGCCCCTGCTTTCCTAGCACTTTGCTAACAAACTTATATCCTGCACCGGCTGGGTGCTGGATTCTCTGTGGGCCCTGGGCACATATCTATAGGCGAGGGGAACAAAGATCCCTATCCCTGTGAGGATAGCAGTTTTCTGGGGACATGAACTATAGTAAGTTAGTTAGCAAAGTTCGTAGAGGAGAGAACGAAGGCAGACATTGGAAAGCAGCGGTGACCACAATGTAGTAAGCAAGCCCAAAAAGGTCTCGCTGCAAAGGTGGTGTCCAAATACACACCCTGCCCTGGCCGCTGTGTTCAGTCGCTTGGAACGTCATCCCATAGCTGAAAGGTTACACGTTCGATCCCCCATCCAGGCACCTATGATCCTGGTCCAGGCACGTAGGAAGGCAACCGATCGAGGTTTCTCTCTCTCCCTTCCTCTCTCTCTAAAAGCCATGGAAAAAATGTCCTCAGGTGAGGATAGAAATAAACAAACACATGTTCTAATTCATAATGTGCAGTTCCTGCCAACCTGTGAGGTTCACAGGGCAAGCTCTGTCCCAAGGCCTGCACGCGATAGGCACTCCCTAAGTGCAAGGGAAGTCGGGCTGGTGTGTGCACATGCGTGTTCAGGCATTTCCCAATCAGTCTTTCTCAGCCCAGCCCAGCCTTGGGGGTTCACCCCATGGGAGGGCTTCACCACACACACAGCTGGTGCAGCTAGGTGTCTGTGTGAAACAAGAGTCAACAGGTCCCATAGGAGACTGTCCTGGAAGCCCCACAGGAGTGGGCCCAGCTGCCTCTTCTCTGTGCTTCAGCACATGTCTCACTCACGGCTTTACTCAGGGGCTTCGTAGTTTGGATTGTATCAAATGGATTTTGTAGGCGGGGGTGGAAGGTAGTGAGGTGTACCCAGGGGCGGGTTGCTTCTCTTAGCTTCACTGTCCCCACCTGCAAAGCAGATGCTGTGTCCAGTCATGTCAGTCATATACACGAGCACATCCAAGCTCCCTCATGGTGGGTTCCAGGGAGGGCAGCAGGAGGGAGGCCCCTCTGCTCAGCGGGCATGTGGTTGATCTTTCAGGCCCTGGAGAAGAAAGGGATCAGCCACCTGGAAGAGAAGGAGCTGAAGGAGCGGAACAAGAGGATCCAGGAGGACAATCGGCTGGAGCTGCAGAAGGTGGGGGTGCTGTTGGCCTGTTCGCATGGGGTCAGGAGGCCTTCTCTCATAGGGGTTCCAAGGCTGGTTCCCCCTTGTTTGAGTCAAATAGGACCTGATTGGCTCTCATGGAAAGTCTAGGGGATGCTGGCTTTAGGGGCAGCTGCATTCAGGGGTTCAGGCAGTGTCTCCAGTAAGCTGCTCCTCTCTACCTTGGCTCTGCTGGCCTCTGGGCTGTACTCTCAAACGCTTCTCTCCCAGGGTTTATCTGAAATCTCAGGCATTCCTGGACCAATCCCTGTGTCTAGGGCTGGTGGGCTGGGGCCAGGCATGGGTAATAGTCCCAGCCCTGACCCCAGGGGACCCATGGCCGGGGAGGGCACAGGGCAGGCTCCATGGGCCCCCCATCATCCAGCTGTCCCACCTGCATCTTCTCTGTGCACTCCTCAGGTGAAGCAGCTGAGGCTGGAGCGGGAGCGGGAGAAGGCCATGCGTGAGCAGGAGCTGGAGATGCTGCAGCGGGAGAAGGAGGCCGAACACTTCAAGACATGGGAGGAGCAAGAAGACAACTTCCACCTCCAGCAGGCCAAGCTTCGGTGCTGCGCAGGGACAAGGGGAGGGGGAGGGGCCGCCCACTACCACCCTGCGTCCGCCCACCTTCACCCACCAGCCTGCTTCTGGACCCAAACACATAGAACCTGTTTCTGCCCCAGGGCCTTTGTGCTTGCTACTCATGCTTTCCAGAGCCTGCTGTCCCGGCTGCACCCCCCTCACCCTTTGGGTTTCCACCTTTTGCCTCTCTCTGGCACTAGACCTGTTGCTGGGGTGCCCCCGTCTCCCCCAGTGGGCTGGGTACAACGGAGACCCCGATGCACCAGCTCCATGTGATGGAGCTGCACAAGCTGAGTAGAGTGTGCCGGGCCCTGGGCCGCGCTGCCTGTGCAGGTCCCTCACCCTCGGCCCATAGGGGTGTGTGCTCATCAGCCGCGTTTATAGACGAGGAGAATGAGGCTCCTGGGCATTGTGAGTTGTCTGAGGCCACGTGGGCATCTGAGCCTGCAGCCAAGTGTGTGTGCACTCAGAGCCTCTCCCCAGCCCCTTTCTAGTCCTCCTTCCTGCCAGCCACACCAATCCTGGCCAGGGGCTCAGACCTCCCTGATCACGGGCCCCTCGGGTCAGACTGGAGTCAGCCACTGATGTGTCCCCGTGGGCATAGCACTGAGGCGCCAGGTCTTCCAGTCTGGGCAGCCCGTCCACTGAGAAGAGGCGGTTCTCTCTGACCCTCTGGCCCATTCCCACTCACTGCTCTTCGGACCCCATGCTCACTCTGGTCCCTGCCCCTTTCTGGGCCTGAGCCACTTGGCCCGCCTGTCTTCTGCACCTGATTCTACCTCTTTCAGGAAGCCTTCCCTAACCACCAACCCCTGCAGGCCGGGCTCCTCCCCGGCTCTCACACCTGTCACCCACATTTGGGAGGGAGGTCACAGCCTGAGCTCTGACACCACCCCTCTGCTCCCAATAGCTCCAAGATTCGAATCCGGGACGGACGGGCCAAGCCCATTGACCTGCTGGCCAAGTATATCAGTGCAGAGGACGACGACCTGGC
>PVJI01015236.1:0-41683 GCA_004026765.1 Micronycteris hirsuta | reverse complement strand
AGGACTAGGGGCCAAGACCAAGAAAGAGGTGAAGAAAGAGGTATTTGAAGATTTTCTTTGGAGGAAATAGTTGGAGTCTTGAAAATGTATGGAATTTGAAGGCAATAGGAAGTAGAGACAAAGTCAAAAGATAACATTCAAAAGTTCGTGGGGTGCCTATATTTAAGAGGTGGTGAGAGAAAGTAATGGCACTTTAGGAGAAAGAAAAAAGTAACTGAAGGAGGGAAAGGAGAAGAAAATTGGAACCTACGGGAGAAAGGGCATTTCCGGAGCCAAGGAATGATCATCTCTATCCTAATACCGAAGAGAAATAAGTCAAACAAGTACTGATTGGATTGGTTTCCTCCTCTCTGTAGCAAGAATGATAATTATTATGAGGTACTTCTGCAAATTAAATAAAATCATGTACATTAAGCATTTAGCACGAGGCTAGGCACAAGAAAAGCATGTAGTCAACCACATCTGCTGTTGTAAATATAATTACTAATCAACATCCAACTATGCTGAGTGCTTTTCTAGTCACACATTTAAATATGGTGCAGCTCTCACTTTCAAAGAGATCAACGTCGATACAAAGAAAAGATGTAAGCGGGTAAATGCCATTGCATGGTATGGAGTCTGGGAGGAAGATGCATACACTATAGAAAGGAGCTCTAGGGAGAGAGAGGCAAACACTTTGTGAGTCCTTTGACAGAAACAAATGGTAGGATTAGCCTTACATATTACATTTTACCCTTAGAATAAAATTTACTGAGCTAGTTCATAGAGTATTGAATCTGTATAATTATTGTATTCCTTTGCTTAAACCTGGAGGGACAGACTCTTGGGAGAGAACAGCCAAGATCAAGGGTCTTAACATTTTTCTTCTGTACACAGACTACTTGTTTGCTTTTTCCACCATAAATAAATTAGAATGGCTTTGAATAAGGGACTTTTTTTTATAGCCTGAACAACGGTTGATCTTTAAACCCAATTTACAAATTAGAAAAACAAGTAATATTTTTATAGCATGGTGAAAATAGGATTTGACTAAATCCAACAGCTTTCTCAGAGCTACTGTTTGTTACTCAAGAAATGGATCATATCACCTTTGCCTGAATCCAGGTTTTTTCAAACCTTTCTACTCAAAGTATGCTCTGACCAATAGCCTGGACATCACTGGGATACTTGTTTCAAATGCAGAATCTCAGGCCCTGTTCCAAGCCTGCTGAGTCAGAAACTGCATTTTCATAAGAACTGCAGGGACAGTGTGTGTAGGTTGAGGGGAACTGGGCTAGCATACATGGAGCAGTCTTGGATTATGGTTTGGCTTATAGTCCCTGCGCTGGGGGTCACAGTCAGAACAAAGGACCGCTGCTTTTCTAACCGAGTTACGTGATATGGGTTCTCACAAATGGATGTTTTTATTGCAATAGACCAAACATTGATGTTCCCTCAAGATTCATGTGTTAAAATCTTAACCCCCAAGGTGTTTATATTTGGAGTTAGGGCCTATGGGCAGTGGTGAGGTCATGAGGTGGACCCTCCTGAATGGGATTAGTGCTCTTGCCCCTTCTGCCAGGTGAGGTTACAGCCACAACAGCTCACTGTCTAGGAGACAGGCGCTCACCAGACAACAACACTGTCTGCACTTTGATCTTGAACTTCTTAGCCTTCAAAACTGTGAGAATTAAATTTCTGTTCTATATAAGCTGTAGTGTTTCATTTATAGTAACAGATGGAGACACTAACTTATTAAATATAAGGATAGAAGTGATTATTTTGCCATTGCAAAGCACTTCTAGACTCAGAAACAAGTAAACCTGGAGAGTCTTTCCAAAAATCAGAAATATTGGCACAGAGCTTCATTGATGATTTATATACAGTTTTCTGTCACTTGATAACTGCATGACTTTAGGCATTTTTAACCTCTCTAATCTTAAGATTTTTGAAAATTTTTGTTAAGTTTATTGGGGTGACATTAGTTAATAGGATCATACAGGTTTCAAGTGCACATTTCTATGATACAAGATCTATATGCAATATGCGCTCTGTGCCCACCACCCAAAGTCAAGCCATCGGCTGTCACCATATATTAGAACCCCTTCACCCCCACTCACCCCTACTCTCTTCTCTCTGAATCTTAAGTTTTCTTATTCATAGAATGTGGATAATTATTGTACCTCTATCATACAGTTGCTGGAAGTTAAATGAACTTGGGTATAAAAAGTAGTCAGCACAGTATCTGGGTCCCAGTGAGGGCTCCGTAAATGTTACTTCTCTCTTATTATACAGTTTGTTATGATCTCATTATAATGGAGTTAAGTGATACTGACAAATACTATGATATTAGAAATCCAGATGGCACTTAGGGACTCTATTTTCCTAGTCTCTATTCTGTGGCCAGAAATACTATTTATTTCCTTTGTCACTGCTACATTTGAGACAAAGTGCCCCTCCCTTCCTCAAGGAAATGCCGTCAGCTCACCATCCCCACCCTATACAAGTGCCTTTTGCAGCTGCAAAAGCAGGTCTGAGCAGATGAACATAGCAGCCTGTGAACACATGTTTACTCTCCTTTGCCACAATTCGTCTTACTTTACATTTTCGAGGAATGCATTTTAGGATAGAAATGGCTTTATTCCCTTTATATTTTGTCAATTATCTGGTTTATTCTCTGTTTTTTTACAATCTAATTAAACTTGGTACATCAACTTGGATTAAGGCATGACAGCTGTGGAAACTGAGTTTATTCACTCCCAGTGAAAAGAGCAAGCTGGCACAGTGTCTTTCCATTTTATGACTGCTCAAAATCAAGAAGGCGCGTGCGTGGTCTTCTGGCCCCAGTATTAAATGCTGCCACTATAGTCAAAACGGTATAATGGACTACAGCCCGACATATTTTCCAGGAAGAAAATGTCTGTTCATTCTCTCCCGCAGGTCTCATTGAGAATATTTAATTCTGAACTATTAGTCTATCACCCATTAACTACCATTTCCAACATCGTTTGACTCCCTTGATAAGATTGAAAAGAACTCTTAATTTGTGTCTTCTAAAATACTGTATTTTTATATTCCAGAAACCATAAAAGAAAACCTTGAGGCCTTAGCTCATCTGTTCTCCTTAAAGTGTGGAACACCACAGCCGTTCGGTTTTATTGACTGCATTTAGTTTCCGCTCTTCTCCCACCACTGGTGTGAGTCCTTCCTCCAAACTCTTGGGAGGCTCTGACAGGAGACTCTGTGCCTCCCCTGCACATGCTTTTGTCTAGCCGCCCATCACACCCGCTGCTCATTTGCTGAAGAAGATTGCCTTTTGTTAGCTCCATGGCCCACAGCAGTGGTTGTACTCCTACTGTGTGTAGAGCAGGTGATATGGCAGATGCTGGGTTCTCCACATGGCTGAGCCACTGATGGGGATTAAAAATCCAAAAGACGACCTAAGAGCCACATGACTGCCTCACACTGTTGTTCCCTCATATGGAGCTTTAAAATTATGTGGTCTAAATGGTTCCTTCTAAGGCTAATATCAGTTCCATTTTCAAAGTATCAAAGTGACTTTATAGGTGCACAGGGAGACCAAAGGGTTATGAAAGAAAGTGTTTCTATTTGTAGTTTTGCAGCTGACTCATTGCATAGACCAGTTTTGAATTTCACTTTACATTCCATTTCCGAAAGAGCATAGAAATGCATGGGATAAACTATTGTTCCAGTCAGTTAAATCTTCACATCCTAAAAAGCTCCTCTCTGAAACCTCTCAAGATTCTCTTTGCCCTCTGGGTGGACCTGAGTGTGCTTTTTTATTCCCAACTGTGCTATGTGTCCAGTTTTACAGACACGGCATCTATAAACAGCGCAACTGTGCAAGGATGAACAGTTCATGCTTTGTGGTGGCCATGTCCTGAATTCAAATCTCGGCTTTGCCACTTTTCAGCTCCATACCCTTTGGGCTGGTAACTGAGTCTCTTTGACCCATAGTTTCTTCATCTATAACATAGAAATGATGATAATAATAATAGAGATTTGAGGATTAAATGAAATGTAGTTCGTTTGTGTGTAGTGCCGAGTATAATATTAGCCCTATATAGGTATGGAGCAAGTGGTTATTTTCATTACTTATTAGTTTACATGTCTGACTCAGTAGTATCTTATAACTTTTACAGGACAAGACTTAGATTGTATTCTACTTTTGTGTATATAACATAGCACCATGCTCTGCGTCTGAATAAATATATGAGTGAATAAATAATCATTTTAAGTTTATAATTTGTCAAAGTAGCAATCTCCAGATAGACTTTTTCCCTAAGTATTCTTTAAGATGGTCCTGATGCTGACAATATAGTTGCCTAAGCCAGGTCTGGCCAGGCAGCCTCGGACCCTGCCACGCCCTTGCAGTTTCCAGGATTGTCGTGGGTCTCAGCCATGTTCCTTCATTCATTAGTTCACTGCCTCAATTGTCATTGCCCTGTTTGTTTCACTACTGAAATAGCCCATATGCTCAATTTCCTGACGCTCATTGCAGTTTTAAATTTCTCCCTTTTCTTGGGGAGAGCAACAGAAATACAGCAAATCTCTTGTGAACCCACATTTTCTCATGTCTTTAGCTCAGAAACTTCATTATTCTGCAGATGAGCAGATTGCAAACATTGCAATGTTGAACAGGATTGAAATATGACATTTGCTCTTATTGATCCATTGCTTATTTGGTGCAGAAATAATCCTTTGCGCTGATTTCTTTCTTTATGCCCTGCTGCCTTTTTGTGAACTGGCCACTTCCTCTGAGTGTTTACACCTCCCAGCTTTCTCAGAACCTTTAGCTCCGATAATACCCCTTCCTTCCAAAGTTCCTACGTGATTCAGGTAGGGTAGCAGTTCTATACCAATCATGTATAGGGATTACTATTTAACATTTTTCATAAATAAGAAAAGGAAAGGGCCCTGGCTGGTATAGCTCAGTGGATTGAGCGCGGGCTGGGAACCAGAGGGTCCCGGTTCGATTCCCAGTCAGGGCACATGCCTGGGTTGCGGGCCGGGTCCCCAGTGAGGACCATGTGAGAGGCAACCATACATTGCTGTTTCTCTCCCTCTCTGTCTCCCTCCCTTTCCTTCTCTCTAAAAAATAAATAAATAAAATCTTAAAAAAAAAAAAAAAGGAAAGGAAAGGGACTGATGCAAAGTTGAAAGACAAGTAAGATGAATGGGTTGGACTGGCCATTCAGACCACTTAGATTTTATAGGTAGCTTTCTGCTCATATAGCCTGGAGAATAAATAAGAAGAGTGGTAGCATTGGCCGAATTCTGTACATATACAGGAGGTAAAATAATGACGTGTGGATTAGTTATAAAGCACCTCTCTTTTGGAAGCTGTAAGCATGTAGCTGTAGAAAGTAAGTGTTCTAGTTTTTAAAGTGGCAATTCATGGCTTTTCATAACCTCTTCTTGAGGTGAGTATCTGCCCAATTGGGTGGTGATAGAAATGCAGGGCTTGCTAAAAGTTACAAAATTCCTGTGGAGGTTCTGGGAAGAGGTCCTTTAGATTACTAGGCTGTGCATAATTCTCAGTTATCAATGGCTCCCTAATAGCTAGATGTGGGGTGGGGCAATTTAGTCAGCAAAGCCTTCATTCATTCATTCTTGTATCAGCTTAATCATTTATTCAATGAATATCAGATAGAACTGGGTCACGCCATGATTTTACCACTTACTTTCTCTGTGACATTAGGTATGATTATTAATCTCATTGGTTTCCAGTGGCTTCATGTTTAAAGTTTGAGCAAGTAAGTCATCAGGTCTGTAGGAGATCAATGAGGTACCATATATAAAGCTGCTAGAATGCTGACCTGTAGAAAGTGCTCAAGAGATGGCAGCTGAAAAGAAAGCTTCTTACATTTTTTCAGATAGTGTATGGAGTGACATTTTTTGGTGTTGGATATGACTGCCTGTGTGCAATTTCAATAGTGGCATTTAAAAATTGTATTGTAGGATTTAAAAATTCTGAGGAATTGAATGTTGTCCTTATTTTTACTATATTAGACAAAAAAGATTGAGGGGAAAAGTAGGTTTCCTTTTAATAGATCTACTAACGGAGAAGAAAGCAAGCACCGAAATTTGTTTGGAACGTCGAATAATGGGAAGTACATAGGCAAGTGCTGGACAGAGGAAAGTGTGTTTTTTTTCTGACAAGAAGATAGTGTAGAGGCTTTAAAAAGTAGACAAGAGGCTCACGTTTGTGGAGTGTTGGAAATAATATCTCATATAATTAATGAAGAACCGCGGGCTGAGTGTCTGTGACTCTCTGCGCCACATTTGTGAGACAGACAGATTTTTGCCTCCCTAAGACTACTCTGAGGATCCTTGTTACGTGTCAGCTGGAAGCCATGTTTTCCCTTGTACAGTTCCTGTGATAGTTTTAGAAGTATCACTTTCTTTCTAATATTATCAATTCTGTGAGTCTTTGAAATTTCTATCTATTATTAGGTGATGTCTGCTTTCAACCAATTTGATGATTCTTCTGATTGAGTTTTGCAGGGTGTTTGAAGAAGAAGGGCTTGGACTTAACCCAGGCCCTTTGCAGGCCAGGCCTCACTTGCCCAGGTGAGCACAGGTACTAGAAGGGTGGAGGAGAACTGGGTTCTGCAGTCACACCATGGCGGAGCCAAGCCTTCCGCCAAGAGAAGGCAGCAGTGAGCAGATAGAGCAGGCTCCTATGATCCGGCACCCAGGCAAGGGCTAGGTCAAAAGCCTGGAATATTAATATGAAGAAGAAGGACTTTCCAGGAAAAAGTCATTAGATGTGCTCTATAAGACCTCAAAACAACTGTAATAGGTGGAAATTATAGGTGGAATAGGTGGCATTTCCAAGAATTATTCAGATATTGAAAGATCTCTTTGTGGGAGACCGAGTTTCTCACCACTAGAGGTATTGAAGAAAAATGATTATTGCAGGAACTTACCCATCAGATGTATTTCGATCTACTAAGATTTCCTCTGTCTTATCGTTTCAATGGCTGTTCAACTATTTTCTCCACTTTTTAAATCTTCTTCCTGTTAGGCATTTGTTCTCTTGTGTCCTAAGACGTTGCCTTTTTTGGAATTTATGGGAGATTGCAGAAATCCAGAGCATTCATAGGTGGTGGCTAATTACTATATTACTCTCAGAGAAATATCCTCAGATAACTTTAAAGAATGCTCAAAAGTAGATTGGGGTTTTCATTTATTTTAGCATCACTTGGATTTCTCCTACTTCGTTAAAGAAAGAGAATGAGAGAGAAAGTGGGGAAGAAAGAGAGATCATATTTAATTTCCCAATGAAATGAAAAAAAATCAATGAATTGAATTTTTAAAAATAAATGTACCACTGAGCTGGGGTGTTATGGTCACTTACAATGCTCATCTTCCCTTATAACTGACCGACTTTCTACTGGTTCTGAAAAACACCTCCCTCAAGAGTATCACCACACAACTGTGAGAAGCCCCAACACGTCACAATTTTAGTGCCCTTCCTCTGCTAGCTTCCAGCTTGGACAGTTTATAGAGCTCTGGTTAATCAACGTTGAACCTTTCAGGGCATCTATGAATCTTGGCAGCCTGGCAGGGGACCAGAATTTAATTAAAAACACAAGATACAGGGGGATCGTGAGTCTTAGGTTCCAGGAGGAAGACAGTCATGGTACAGAAGCTGCAAGTAGGAGGTAAGCAAGGTGGCAAAGTGGACAAGGACTGAAGGAAGGTGATATCCAAAGGCCTAACTAAGGAAGGAAAAAGAGACTGATGAGAGCCAGCTGAGCTTTGTCAAAGTCACAGTGTAGAGAAGGCTGTGTGTGTGTGTGTGTGTGTGTGTGTGTGTGTGTGTGTGTGTGTGGTGTGTACACACTGGCTTGAAGGTAGCAGCTCTTTCCGCTGATAGAAACTTGATGATGGCAGCAACAAAACTAAGCAGAGCATAATTAAAGAGCAAGGGGGTAGCTAATGAAATGAAAATAACTTTAAAAGGATGAAAAGAAATTGTTGTTAACACACCATGCGGTTAACCTATGAACCCAGCTGCTGTGGAAACATAATAACACAGACTCAGCTCCTGCAATGCAAATAAGCTGCTTCCTGGGTGGAAATGGGGCTCTTTGGGAACAGATTAACTTTCCTGTCCGTGGGGGCATGATTTAACTCACTGGAATAATAATTTGACAAACAGCACCATTGTGGTCCAAAGTGAACGCTGCTAGCTGCTTTTAGTAGGGTATGCACTGCAAAACACGAAGAAAAACATTCTTGCACTTTTTTCCTTCTCAGCCTATGCACAACTTTGAGCCTGCTCACTTTTGAGAGTTCCAGCAGTGGAAAGAAAGTTCAAGGTTTGGTAATGTGTGACTCACACAGAGCAGGCTGAGCCTCGTTCACAAAGCATTCCTCCAGGGGAGACTACTTACTGGTTTGGTCCACACTGGTTTTGACGGTTCTTTTCAATTTGGTCCACTTGGTTCAAGTTAAAAATAAAACAGTTTCTTCTCCTTTGAACTGAGGTAGTTGAGAGTGTGCTGTTGAGGTTTGGTGGACATTTGCATGCCAAATTGCATGTAACCTTTTGTGTATGGCTGATATTAATTCATTTCTCTTCATCATGATACTGGTAAGTGTCTTAGACAGGTAAGGCCCAGGGAATCCTCACAGTTCTGGCTGGTTTCGGATTCCTATTCCCTTATTTCCTTTTTTTTTTTCTAATTGTGTCATCCACTGATTCCCTTCTAAACTCCAGGCCATTTTGCAGGAAAATATTTCTTCTATAAATAAGAAATTTAGACCAGAGACAAAAGAATCTCTATCTCTCTGCTCGCAGTTATTGCTAAATGTTCAAACCTTATGTTCAAAGTTCTCAATACTTATATCTCTTGATATGGGGGTTCCTGATCTGTGCTTGTACTGAGGTACTTAAGCCTGGGGTTGCTTGAATTGAAAGAGGGTAACTCTCCTTTAGTACATGCTCTGCACAATGCCACTGCATACTGTCTCCCTGCTGTAGACAGCAGAAATAGGAGAAATTCTTTACACCAGCTGGGCTTTTGCCAAGGAAAGAACAGGAATCTTTGAATAACGCACTAGCCAAAAAGATCTTTAGCATGCTAATGTCATCCATTCACTGGTCCTTTATTTACTGAGCACCTAATGTGTTTCTGGAAGGGTTTTAAAGGGAACGACTCAAGACAAGGTCTTTGTCTCCATGCATGGCCTATTCAAGTGAAAAGAGGCAGGTGTTACTCAAAGAGGTAAATTGTGAATCGATTGCCAACAGCGATAAGTGCTGGAGGGGAAAGGATCAGAGCAAGGGCAGGGGTACTTTTTTGGTGGTTGGAATGAAGAGACACCTCCCTTGAAATCTGAGAGATGAGACGAGACAGTGGTAACAGACCCAGAAGACGGGAATTCCAGACAGACGGAGCAGAAGGCTCTAAAGATGGAAACAAGGAGGCCAGAGTGGCTGGAGCAGAGTGGGAAGGGCCACCCTCGGAGGGAAGCAGAGGCTGGCTCCTGAAGGACACAGTTGTTCACTGAGAGCAATCATTGAGAATCTCCCGCCGGACACTTTATAAAACTCCACATAATAATAAAAAAATAAAATTATATCTCTATTTTTCCTATCTTTGTCCAAGACCTTTATTAAATTACAATCAAAATTATGAATTTATTAAGTCCATTGCATGTTCTAGTCACAATGTCAAGTAAATTCTAATCAGCCTACCAGGTTCATGGGTTTTGCATCCGTGGATTCAACCCGACGCTGATCAAAATGTTTGGAAAAAAGTTACACTGTTGCTGACATGCACAGTGTGGCTAAGTCTACCATGGATCGATGTTTGTGTCTGTGGTGGACATGTACAGGCTTTTTTTATTCTTCATTATTCCCCAAGCAATACGATCTAAGAGCTATTTATACAGCATTTATGTTGTATCAAGTAAGATGACTTCAAGTATACAAGAGGATGTAAGTGGGCTATATGCAAATACTATGCTGTTTTACATAAGAGACTTGAGCATCTGAGGCTTTTGTTATACAGGGAGGTCCTGGAACCAACCCCTCAAAGCCCCAAAGATACCAAGGGATGACTGTGTATAGATTATCTCATTTAATCCTCACACAACTACTAAGTAATGATGGAACCAAGATTTAGAGAAACTAACCAATTTTTCAAGATTTAACACATCTAGTAAGTTGTACAACCTGCATTCATCTTGCATTGGTTTATTTACAAAGCCATAACCTTGTTTCAAAACTACTACATAGCATTACCATTGTGCCCTTACTATGTGCCAAACACTAACCTGGATATTTTACAGACATTACCCCAGCATATAAAATGATCCTATGGAGTAGATAATATTCCCATCTATTTGCACATAGGAAAACTGAGAAATAGAACATTCAAAAGATTTGCTGGAGGTCAAACAGTAATCAGCAGTGTTGGGATTCAGAGTCAGGTCTAGCTGAGTCTAAAGCCCTGTTTGTCTTCCAGTGCCATCTGTGCCTTCAGTGAGACACTGATGCAAAGCTAGGTTTGGTTTGCAGGGGAGGCCCCTTGGTGAGGCTGGGTTATAGGGACAGGATTTAAACCATGATTTATTTTATTGGAATATAATCTGATATTCCCAGTTGGGTTAAAGCTTACCTGTTTCTACTTTTCCCCACCAAATACACATCTCCACAAATTATTTCATGGTAAGTCTGAACTATCAGTGGGCCCCATGGCACTGGAATTACTCTTTCTGTTGTATGCCACGATCGTGAGGACAAATGCTGGAGACTTTTCAGGCTTAAAGATCTTACTTTATTGGCCAAGCTTTTACCTGCACAGGGGCAAACTCTCAGGGTGTCCGAAGGCACCGTACCCACAAGGGCTGCAGACGAGAGTCGCACCTAACGCTTACAGCTAGGTCCTTATATAGGGAAACTGGCGCGATTTGGCAAGAGGGAGCAAGCATTTGAACAAAAGCAGAGTTGGCAGTTAGTTATTGGCTACAGAGTTGGAGCGTGCGAGCTACAGAGTTGGCGCGCGTGGGAAGGGTGAGGTATACAACGGTTATGCTTGCCTAAGTGGAAAAATTTCAAAACTAAAGAGTCTATAATCAGCACATAGCAGGGTGTTTACTCAACCTTTGGGGAGGAACATTCTGTCCTTTCTTTCTGGTGGACTTTCCTAATTTTCTGGTTCTCAACATTTCTTGGTTCCAATTATTTTTGTGTATGCATTATCAATTCTACTCACTTCCTGCAGGCATACTCATCCCTGAGATATAGGGCTGTTCCTCCCTCACTTATGCATCTATGTAACATCTAACTGCTTAATGTATCACATAAAATAAGCATTCAATAAATATTTATCAAAGTAGCTGATACTTTAGGAAGTATGGAAAATACCCTATTCCTGATACACACACACACACACTCAAACATTTGACAACATTTGTTGGGAAAGCCACGAGGAATATTTATAATGAATCAGATAATGAGACTGTCTTTTGAGAAAAGAAAAACCAATATCAGCAAAAGATGGATGGCAACAGCACTGTGCTGTTTTCTGCCAACTGATGTTCCTGTTGTCCCTAAGAGAAGATCAAACCCACTCTTAGGTAAACCAGTTGGCTGTGTCTTTAACCTCTACTGGTTGAGTGTTGACTACCCAGCTCTAGGAAGTCACCTGTGCCAAATTGGACCACCTCAGGATGTGATGAGCTCTGGGAAACTCGAACGTATGAACGTCTCAGCGTCTTGTACTCTATCCAATGTCATGTCTGATGTGCTAAGAAATATGCCGCACACACACACGCAACCAAACCAAAGTTAAAAAAAGGATCTTAGGCTGCCTTTGTACCTGTAACCCTAACCAAAGAACATTATTCTAATTGGGACCAATGCCCTTCACACACACAGAAAACGATCTTGTTACAGAAATAGTACAGAAATAGCAATGATTGGGAGAAGATACAAGGTACAATATGTTCTACTTCAGTCTAGAGAATAAAGAGAAAAAAGAGTGGTCAGCCATTGCAAGCCCGCTGGCTAGCTCCCGCTTGCATATTTCATCCTCTTATCTGCCTCACATTGGCTGTGACTGACACTGATTGATAGGGGAAGACAGGTGTTAGTCCAGGAAATGACAGAGAGAGAGAGACAGAGACAGAGAGAGAGAGAGAGAGAGACAGACACAGAGAGAATGAGAATGAAAATGAATTGATTTGTACCTACAACCTTTCCAGTCTTGCATTTGATAGGTTACATATGGAAAAATACTCATATGAGCACCTAGGGTTTGATCCAAGTGAAAATAACATCCTTAAAATGTGTTACCTCTTTTGATTAAGGCAATTCCTTTTTGTTATGTGATAGGATGTTGCTTTGGGGGAAATACATATGCCTGAAGGGAAAGTAGGCCAGTTTCTGAAAAGCATGAAGTTTAAAACACATAAAACTGTTGTGTAATTTGATTGTGCCCATTTTACAAATAAAGGGATGGAAGCTCAAAGCGATTAAGGGACCTGCCCATGGCATTCCAACAGCAAGCTGGATGCCCTCCAGGTCTCTCCACATCTCTAATGGCCATGCTTTCCTATTTAATACTTCACTGTTTCTGCACACTGCAGAACCAACCAACTTCAAGAGCACTGGTTTTATATTAAACAAAAGAAGTTGGTAACAAGACAGTAAAGAGCAAACAATAAACAATAAAGAGCACTTGCTGAGCATGAAGAATGCTTTGTGCTTCTCGATCAGGCTTTGATGGTAGAACATCAAGGTTCAACCCTTGCCGGAATCCCCAGACCCGGTGGAAGGCAGGAGAAATTGATTTAAGAGTGAATGATCATCCAGGAACCGACAGTGGGAATGGGGTTCACCAAGTTCATCGGCTTCCTTGGGATGCCACAGCAAAGTATCACAAACTAGATGGCTTAAAACAACAGAAACTTATTATGTCTTAGGTCTAGAGGCTAGAAGTCCAAAATCAAGGCAATGCCAAGCTTCTTCGAAAGGCTCCAGGTAGAGTCCCTCCTTCCTCTTCCTCACTTTTGGGTGGTCCTTGGCTTGCCGCTGTATCACTGCAGTCACTGCCTCGTTCATCACGTGGCTCTCTGCTGTGTCTCTCTCATCACACGGCATCTCCCTCTGATAACAACACCAGCCATTTGGATCAGACAACACCCTAATGACCTTATCTTAATTTAATTAAATCTGCAGATACCCTGTTTCCAAATAAGGTTGTATTCACAGGTACTGGGGATAAGGATTTCAATGTATCTCTTGAGGGGACCTAATTCAGCCCAAAACACAAGCTGTGACTGTGTTTCTTCAGAATTCCAAATGCATGGTTGCTAATATGCTGAGGTGTGGGGGAAATCCAAGGATTTCATTTCTCTGCCAGGGGCCCTTGCATGCTCTTTCCCCATCACATCACGCTCTGCTGGCACTGCCCATTCACCATCAGCTGGGATAATTTCCGTTGTCATGCAGAGTGAAGCCAAAGTCCTCAGTCTTGTGGGCACCTAACCCAGGCCAGAAAGGCAGAGACCCAAGTGCCTGCTCTGAGATTATGTTTAGGTTTTATACTCAGAGAGCAGAAGCATCACGGATGTGGCACTTGATCTAGAAATTACAGTGAGTATTCCCTAAGGGAAACATCAGTGCTGTTCAGATGACAGAGAGTGTAAACTGCCCAGGAGCATCATGCCTGGTGTCCTCTGACCACCAATGCAGACGGAGACAGGAGGCACCCCTGGAGCAGGTGCAGCAACGCCCCCGGGACCTAGACTCCTCCACTGGGGCGTAAATGGCCAATTTAGCAAAGGCATTTGAGGACCTTGGGTCTATCCTATTCATTTCACTGCTCAGTAAGGATAAATGACTCAAATAAACTGCTTATTATCAGGTGGATGACCAGGACACAGCACATATACATAAGGCTGTATAGCACATTGATGCCCTTTTAAGTGGTAAAGCTTGGAGTTTTCTTGGCTTAGTATGTGCCGGGCATGGTACAGAAGACATGACGGCACAGGCATTACAGCCCAGACAGGCAGCCTGGGTAGGGACTCCGTTTCCTCCGCTTCCAAGCTGTGGGATTAGGGGCAGGTTTTGCCATCTGTGGAATGATGATAAAATGACTAGTATCTACCTCACAGAGTTGATATGAGGGTCAAATACATACGCATCAAAAGCACTTAGAATATTGCCTCACAGAGATACAGTGTTTAGGAAGGGCTGATACAATAATTATTATCCTTCACTTCGTAATCACTGTGCCCTGACCAAACTATGTTCAGGTGTGGGAGCCTCACTGCATTGTGAGGATGTGCTCACCTGCCAGAAACCTCAGAGTGGTGGGAGCCACAGTGGAGGAAGCACAGCAAAGGTGGGCGCAGGCTGAGGGTACAGTCACCGAGCAGTGCAGCAGAAAGGGAGTCTTCCTGAAGACACTTCCGCTCATCAACGAGGTCTTGGATTTTCCAGGGAAAAGGATCCTGGGGCTGGCAGCAAACAATGGGAAGTAAAGAAAGTAAGATTGAGATTGATCAGCTCTCCTGTGTCTGTCTGGAACCCCAGACCCCAGAGCCAATTTGTGAAGGTTGTTTTATTGTAATTATGATGCCCTAAGGGACTGATGAGGGATACAGGAAATTCACTTCTATATTGTACATACTCCTGTCTCGACACCTGTTTTTCATTTCTATATGTGTCAGGTATCATCTCGTATTTTGAGTGCATTTGCCTCTGGACACACGTTTCTCACCCGCCTCTTTCCTAATTGGTCAGCGGCTCCAACATGCCACAAGCCTGGGAAACATAACTGTGCTTGCAGGCTTCTGTGTAAATCAAGCCCCGTGCTACTTCTCTCTCCTTGTTGACCTCAGTGAGGCAGTCTTTAAGTAGAGGGAAACATTGAAGCAGGATTGGTGAAACTCAGATTCAAGTTCTACTTGTTTGTTTTTTCCAGCTTATTTGTTTTCTCCTACTTGTTTTGTGGCCTCATGCAAGTCTCTCAATTTCTTCAGATGAAGCAAAAGCCCATTTTACAGAAGGGGAAAGTGACACTCAGGGAAATATCCAGCTAAAAAAGAGAAGAATAAGAATTCAAACTCTAGGTCTGTCCAACTCAATACCTACATTATTTCTGCTTTGTGGCACTCTTTTCAAGTATTGACAAAGATTAAAAATATAGGTATTGCAATCTACAGATATGTATTTATTATCAGTAAGTAATCTTGGAATAAAACCAGACTTGTACAACTAACTATACATTTCAGACAGACGTATCAGTCACCACCACCATTCAGGTTTCCTCAAGGGGCTGCATATTGATGACTCTAGAAATCTCTGTGGTGCATGGGGAGTGGGAAGTGGACGGCATGGTAGAGTTTGGGCTGGGAACAGACTTTGAGCACCGAACAGCAGGCAGCGCTGCTGTTGGCAGAGGAGCGGAGGAGGCTCTGGCTTACCCATGCCATCGTGGCAAAAATAGCGTGGAACAGCTGGTGAGCTGTCAGAACGAGCTTAAGGAGGCAATGTGAAATGTCTCTGCTTGGGGCTTTCATGGAGAGGTACTTGGACAGAACTGAATCACCAGGGGAGGGACAAACAAGGTGGTAACTCACCCTTCCCTGGCCTTTCATCCATCTGTAATGTGGTTCCAGGTCACGGACCTCATACACATAGACCCCATTTGCATAGTCTCCCTGCCACCCACCCGACCCACACCCAGAGATTTGTATGCACACACCCAAAGAGGTAACAATGAAGAAAATGCATTTAAACACAGATATTTCGTCAAGAAAAAAATTTAAAGAGGCATTGGACAGGTTAGCAATTATGACTTTTTTGTAAGAGAGACCTTTTTGAGTAGTCATGGTTGAGTCCTGATATGGCTCTGGTTATTTCATGGAGTAGTTTAAATCTATATCTGAATTAAATTTTTAACTGTAATTAAAACTTTGTCATGATTGGTGAATTCAGTGAAGCAACAAGGGTAGAAATGCCACAAGGGAAGAACACATAGATAGAAATGGTAGTATGACGTTATTTCTCCAGTAGGAGGAAAAATAAATTGAAGACCAACTTCTTGCATCACACTGCAAAGTTGCTTTCTGCTGGGAACAGTTTAGATAAACTGAAATAGCTGAAGTTGTGAATTTTTTTGTGTTATTGGTAGCTAAGGAAAAAGCAGTTGTAGCCAGAGAATCAGGTGGTATGCTTTAGGATGTGACCTTGAATAGAGGCTGCTATCTTTTGGCTTCCACTTCAGATAATAAATTCTTCTCTCTCCCTCTCCTTCTGAGGGAAAGATGAATGAATCAGGTGTTTCAGAGACTTCTGAAGAAATTGTTTTAGTAAATGCAGCAATAGGTCATTTAAGTAAAATAGCAGTTACCCATATAGGGGTATTATTGCAGTTACTCATGGTGTTATCTCTACAGTGTAATTCTTTGGGGTGGAAAGCAAATAGCAATAGTTTGTACAATAGATGCAATGAGAAAAAGCAGAGGGAGAATATACATAAGCCAAGAATTCCAAATTAATTTTATAGAGTAGTGAATTGATTTTTTCCCTTGGATTTTTAAGTGACTGATAATCTTTCCAGTTGTGGGATGGAATTCTTTGCTTTTAATGATACAGGGATGTTCTGCAAATTGTTGTAAAGCATTGCTTATAAGTGGTTTTAAATGAATAATGGTGCTTGCATATGGCTATTTTTAGCAATTTTGATACCTAATATTGATGCATTCTTTGGGATTCGAGCAAAGAACATGCATAACAGTATTTGGAGTTAATATCTTTTCCCAACCTAGCAATGATTAGTCTTCCCATCCTAATGTCCACACTAGCTTGACCATTACCAAGAAGCATGTGTTGAATGTCAATAATAAACAAACTGTGTATTGCCCATGATCTTGGTCCCATTTACTACTCCTTTTGCTTGATTTACAGTTTGGCCTTTTTCTTTTTATATTGATTACCAATAGGATCTTTGCAAAATCTTTAATGTAGTACCAAAATTATCTCCATATATTTTAACTCTTATAAACAAAATGAGTTTTGGCCTTGCTGGGAAATTGAATTTCCTCAAAAAAACGCACATTCTTTAAAAGCTCAAGCTTAGCTTTAGTTCGGTCATAGGAAGTTTTTCAGTAATTTATGCTCTACTTGCCATGGTCTATCCACTTTTAAGATATTTGGAATAAAAATTACATTATCATAATGTAGATGAAATAGAAATTATCCTGACCATTGATGCACCAACAGCAGAGTAGACTGATGATCTCAAATATAAAGAGATTTTCTAAGCTCATGACATAATCAGAAGACTCTCCCATTGGCTTTAAGGTATGAGAAGGGGTTCTACTAGTGACTAAGGGAAGCTGAACAAACAGGCAACTTCTAAATGATTAGTGTCTATTTAGAATGGGTTATAATATCAAAATTTTTCAAGTTCAAAGGTTTAAATTACATGCAAAGGAGGAATATAACTTGGTACTTTCTTCTTTAATATGTGTGGAGTTAAAAAAAAAAAAAAAAAAAGAAGCTGTATGGCCATTTTCTTGTATTTGGATCCCAACTTCAAAGTCAATACCAATCAGAAAAAGTCTTTGAGCCTTTTGCTTCCTGAAGCTGAGTATATTAGTCCTTGCTTGATAATGCTGCATAACTAAACCACAACAAACTTTAGTGGCTTCTAATATTAAGTATTGATCCCCGCATTCTGCAGGCCTACAGACTGACTGAAGTTTGTTTTATCTCAGCTGGGCTCAGCGCGATAGCTCTTCTTTGGGCTGCAGGTGAGCGGGGATTAGCTCCAGGCTGCAATTTGGTTCAGGTCTGCCCTATGTGCTGTGATTAGGGGGCTCCCTGGGGCATACTCTTTTCATGGTACATTCTAGAGCACACAAGGGCAACCCAAACCCATAGAAACATGGTTAAAGCCTCTGCGTGCATCACACCCACTTCTGTTCTATTGTCCGGACAGGTCATGTTGAAACGCTGTAGTCCTGGGGTGCAAAACTCTTTTTTTTTCTTACAGTGGAAAGGCACTGCAAATTACCCAATATTCCAGTGAGTGAAGAAATGGGGAGATAATTTAATTTACAGCATGACCAACCCTAATTAACCATTTGGTTATACTTGGTAACAAAGTTTAGACTCTTTTAGCTGGATAGGAGATCAGAAGTCATCCAGTTTAAACCCCCTCCAAATGCAAGAATTCATTCCACAACAGTCCTGCCAGATGCATTTTCAGTGGCTGCTTGAGTTTCCCCAATTGTTTTCCCATGAATTTGCAAGGCAGCCCGCTTTCCTGGAGGAACATTCTAATGGTGAAGAAAAAATCTTATTTTTATTCACAATTTGTCTCCCTCTACATTGTTGCCACTCCTCAGAAGTCTAAGCTCAGAAACAAAGGTGAATATGTACCTGTTTCCTCATGGGATAGTTCTTTGTGATGACAGCTCGCCCTTTTCTCTCACAAGGTATTGGCTTTTCTAGTTTCCATAACCATTCCTCAGATGACATGAGAGCGTTTCCCCAGATTTCACCATTCTCATCATGCTTCTATGGACTGTCATTAAAGCCTAGTGATGACTCTATTAAGGCAATGTTTATTAGATGGCAGAATGCTCTGCCCTTTGCCTGACTCCTGCTGGGCACAGGGAGATCATTACTGTCTCCAACAGCAACACTCTTCGATCCATGCATCCGGTTTACCTGAACTTTTTTCAGTAGAGATTCTATCCCACTTCTAGATCCTGCTGAG
This sequence comes from Micronycteris hirsuta, assembly GCA_004026765.1. Lineage (NCBI taxonomy): Eukaryota > Metazoa > Chordata > Mammalia > Chiroptera > Phyllostomidae > Micronycteris > Micronycteris hirsuta. The sequence goes on along the minus strand of PVJI01015236.1, from coordinate 22,922 downwards.
CTCTTCCTGGTCATCTAATACCTTCATCTCTTTTTCCTGAACTCCATTTTGATGGAATCATCCCAATCTTATACCTACATAATTGTTTATTTTGTGTAAGTGAATCTATATGTAACTTAGTCAACTTTTATTGTGTTTTATTACCTGGTATCTCAGTCTCTCTGAGCACTTGCATTCTAGCATTTGACATATAAGACAGGTGTGAACTTGGAACCATGGCTTCTCTTTCTTCATCCAAGTCACGATGCAAGTATTGACCAGGTGGTTGTTAAGGACTTAGTCCTGCAGCAGTCCTGTAAGATCTGGCCATCTTTTCTGTAAGTCATCTATACATCATTGTAATGTGTAAGCAGCCCCATTTGTCACCATTGGGGTCTCAGAGATGTCACTACGGACCTTGTTTGATGCTTTGTTGTGATTTTTACACTCGGTCCACATCGTTCTCTTAATCTTCCTATTTGGTCAATGTATTCTCAAGAAAATGAGATTAGTTTGGAGTGACTATTCTAAATGAAGCTGTGCTCGCTCATTGTGTCTTCTCTTAGTTTCTAAAGTCCAGAGGTCACAAAGTCAAATGTCCATAAAGGCCCAGCAGGTAGTAAATATTTAGATCAGAGGCTGATAGTAAATAGTTAGATCCAAAGTCGTTTTTGTGAACAGGAATATCCATCCTTCACTTATTCATCTTTTCCAGCTGAACAAAACCCTTTTGTGAGCCAATTTCACCTGCCATTTTATGATTTCTCTTCTAAGTAAGTTGACTGGTTTGTTACTTGTGTGAACGTATATCCTTGTCCATTTTGAAAACAAGGACATATTGGTACATCTCCTGCCATAGCTTGTTTTTTTATTATTGTTGTTCAAGTACAGTTGTCTGCCTTTCTCATCTACCACTCCCCCCAACCCCAGCCATCCCCACCTCCCGCCCCTGATTCCACCCCTCTCTTGGTTTTGTCCATGTGTCCTATGTAGATGTTCTTGAAAACCCTTCTCTATCCCCCCCCATCATCCCCTCCCCCCTCTCCTCTGGTTACTGTCAGTTTGTTCTTAATTTCAATGTCTCTGGTTATATTTTGCTTGCTTGCTTGTTTTTTAAGGGACCATGAAGGTCCCAGTTTAGTCGTAAGTCAATTTAAAAATTCCCTCTACAATGTGTCTAACAAATGATTGTGTAGATTTTTTTTAAATTTTACATCTATCTTATTAGGATGATCTCACTACATCACAGTGCTGCTGCTACTATTCCTCCTTCCTTTGTGTTTTGGAGGAAAAATTGGCCTGTACTCTTTTCACAGTTGATTCTACCTGTGTCCTTGGCCTCCTGCTCTTTGGCTCTTCTGGGATTTCATGCCATCTGTTACCTCATCCCTATTTTATCTGTTATATTTCCCCTCCTCTACCTCTTCCCCATCTGTTCACAAATGGTCAAATGTATCTAAAATAATTTTTTTTGTCATTTCATTCAATGGCTTCCCAATACCGACTTGAAGAGAGTTTATGTCCTTAATACAACATTCAAAGCCATATTTCGATATGGTCTCAACCTACCTTTTAATCCAGCAAAACCCATTTCTCTCTAGTGTATATACTATGTTCTGGCCAAACTTATCCATTGATCAGACTTCATGTTTCTCTTAATCTTTGTTTTTGGCCTCGTTAGTCCCATTGCTTTTAATGCTATTTCATCAACCTTGTTCTCACTCCTTTCATTTGTTGAAATCCTCAATGTCCTCCACAACCTAGTCTATGAGTCACCTCTCTCATGAAGCCTTCTTTGCTCTCCCTAGCTGAATAACGATTTCCATTGAAATCCTACTGAATTTTGTTTGTGTATTATTGCCTTTGCCATTTTCTATAATTAACAGCTTTTTTGTTCATGTATTATCTCATCTACTGAATTGTAAAGTGGTTGAAAACCTATACTGTTTCCTGTCCATCTTTGTTTCTTTAGGATCTAGCACAATTCTTTGTAGTATGTATGCACTAAATGCTTATTGTTTTATGAAATAATTTTGAGATGCATTAATAATGATCATTCTAAGTGTTTTCCAAAATCACACTCGGTTCTCTATATTTTGGGACAGCTGTTCTTGAGATTGATATAAACCAAATTTTCTCTCTATAAAACAAAACAGCCTTTATTTTTTATCTTGTCTGTTACAGATATTGCACTGGGTTTCTTTCATAAATATTGCATATATGTTATTATTTTATATCTTCCTAAGGATTCTTCTTGGCAGATTTTGGGTCGTTATCTAGATAAAGAAACAGAGGCTAAAACGTGTAAATACAGTATTGCTTATTTCAGAACTGGTTGTGGAAACCTCCTGGGAGGGCAAGGCTATTGGATGCATGTGATGGCGAGAGCAGAGAATTGGATAAAAAGATGCTGGAGTCTTTTTTTTTTGGTTCTTTTTTTTACTTACCATGTGACTTAAAGAAGTTTGTCTTTGGTTTTTCTACGTGTAAATCTGAGATTCGTATACAACTGTGCAAAATATGTGTCCCCTTCCTTACCCCCTTCCAAGAGTTTAATGAGATGATTTCTAAGGAGCACTTTGATTTTATCTGATAAAAGAAATAGATAAGTGTGAAGTGAAGCATTTCCTGCTCCTATTGAAGTTTTTAAAGAGGGTGAAAACAGCCTTTTAAAAATTATCACAGTAAAAGCTAGAGGAAGAAAGAGCCCTGTACATTTAAAATCAAATCAACAATTAATGTGGAGCACCTAATGATCTTCTGATATGTGTATTGTGTGTTATAATTTACCTGGCACTTTCACATATATTATGTCAGTTGCTTCTTATAAGCATTTTCTGTAGTGCATGGGCTAAGTGCTTTTATTGCCATTTTAAATATAAGGAAGCTAATACTCAGAGAAGACCAATACTTATATGTTACTTGATTCCTATGGAACAGTCCGGGGTTAAATTCAGTCTGGATTCCAAACCCAATTTCAGTGATCTTACATCTGTTGACATGACAACATTCAAATTGAACTATCCACATTCTCTTCACATTCAGTGTGAAATTTAAACATTTCCATTATTAAGCCTTCTCATAACTCTCTACCTTAAAGTCACTCTCTTTCCACATTTCTTCCTGTCCCTAAGTAGATCACAAGATATCTGTTGGGTTGAGAAAATTCCCAGATCATTCTATCAGGTGGTTCCCTAGAATCCTGAAGTGGGTTCCCTATATTATCTTCTTCCTTTTAGCAGGCCCTTAAAATTCATTCCAGTTTCCATTCTTCTTGATACTTCTCATTATCCTTCCCATCCTTGGGACTAAGCATCAGCACAAGGAATATTTGAAAGGTAAATGATTCTGTTCATTTTGGAAACAATGCCTAACACAATATCTTATACACAGTAGGTACTCAGTACATACTTGCTGAATGAATGGCTAGATTAATCAATGATTTTCGATGGGGCAGAAGTACAGAAAGTTTGGTAAGACTACTGTCAACCAATTGCTGTTTCTGATAATAGAAGAGCTGAGGTACCAGACTGAAAAGCTAGGAATTTGCCCAATTGGCAACAACAGAGTTACTGGCACCAAGAAATAGTTTTGCTGTGTTTTCTACTTTTAGGGCAGATTCCACCTTTTTTTTTTTTTTTCCCGGTCTTTTCAACTCCACTGGGACCACCTCCCACTAGTGCCAGTTTGCTGGAGACTTGTGATATGTAAGACAGACAGAAAACCCCAAGTGAATTGAGGAAGCCTGTTAAAAGCACTGATTTCTGTGATGCCTCAGTTTGTTAACTAAATTGCAGGTTGTATTTCTTGGCCAGAGACAACTGACAGGCAACTCTGCCTGAACAAGTGGCATCTCAAAAATGACACATATACTTTCATTTCATTAGAAGTGGCGGGTATCATTATTGCCTAGGCCATCACCGTAAATATGGTGATTAAATGCATCCCCTGGAATTTGGGGCTGACAGCATATATAGTTGGGCTGTGCTAGAGAATCCAGACTGGTGCCCTGATATAAATGACAGAAAAGCAGATCCCTGGGTCCCTGAAGAAGGAAGCAGAAGTTCGTGATGTAAAGGAAGTTCCATGGGCCTGCTGAAAATCTTACCAATTAGGATCGTAATTTCTTGGCTTGTAAATGATATTTAACATTCTTCTCTCTGATATTTTTTCTGGCACTGCAGTGTGCAAAACTCCGAGACATCTGGATCCAACAGCTGCCTATTGCTGAGATTTTAGCAGTCAGCAAGAACAGTGGTAGTTGTTAACTGGTTAATAAGAGGCAGCTTCATCGTGATCATAAAGCGAACATTTGGAAATTCCCAAACATGTACCAAACCCCAAATAACAGGTCCCCTTTCAAGACACGAGGATTGGCTCTATAGCTTCTCTTAAGGGTTCATCTGAATTGGTAGGATTGCTTGGAGAGGGTTTGTTTGGGCTTCTGGTATGTTAGGAAAGGGATGGTCCCCCATCTATTTTATGCTATGAAGCAACTGCTGTTCCTGGAAAGAAAATACTGGGGTGACACACATTGTGCCTTCTCCCCCATCCCTTATCTCGTTGGTTGGATTGGCTGAAGGGCCTGCACATGTATGGTGAGAGTACTTCCCTCTCTTCATCCTGTCCAGAGGACTCTTTTCCCTGTGTTCGGGACATACAGGCTGGTTTAATCTTTGCAGGGGGCAATGGGAAAAGGGAACAGGACTAGGAATATGAGTAGGAAGTCTGATGTGTGGGTAGGTCCACGTCTCCTCGGAGACCCATTCCCCAGTTCAGCTCCACAAGCAATCAAGTTAGCTGGTCCTTTAGCCTGTGTCTATTTCTCAATTGGCTTGAAGTTCAGAATGGAGAGGGCTATGATTTATTGCCCATTTAAACCTCAGCATTACAGTAGAATAGCAATTCTGTTTTTCTAACTGTTATATTGCAATGAACATTTTTGATTTATTTGGCAAGTGTGTTATATAACTAAAATAATTTTTTCAATATCATGGTCTCCTCAAAATTAAATCATGGTTCTAGAGCAGTGGCCTACATTAAATTTTTGTTGATGGTTATAGCCATATAGATATATGAACTCACAGAACTAAAAGTGTGTTTTCATAAAATTTATATGTACCTTTCTGTATTGATGATCTACTCTTATGCAACTTTCAGTAATGAATTTTATTATCATTATACTTGCCAGCATTTATTAGTCTTATTGTTTATTGGCGAATGTACAGTTCCTACTGGTGTGTTTCGAAGTCAAGGTGAAGGTAGATGCCACACTTCAAAGTTCAGAGGAAGTCCGTTTTGTTTAGATCAGACCTTTGGACCTTCACAGGAGGCTGCCTAACAGTGATCGATTTTGTTGTTGAGCTTCAGTCCATGGAAAATACATTAAAACCTTGAGCTGAGCCACCTCTCTGAAGCAGCAGTGAGGTCGTTACAATTTCACAAGCGCTTTAGATGTGTGTGTGCAACCCAACCTTGCAAAGGGGAAGGGATCCAAAATGCCTCGAGCATCTTCTGTTGCGTGCTAGGTGCCTGCCTAATCTGTTTTATCCTCATAGCCTGCTTTTGTGGCAGATCCGATCTTCCCAACATTAAAGATGATACAATAGAGGTTTAGAAAGTTAAAATAACTTCGTGAAAAACACATAATAAATGATGGAGTTAAGATCCAAAGACAGCTGTGTCTTACTCAAAAGCCCATGATTGTTACCACTAGGCAGTTAAAAAAACAGAAAAGTCTGCATGGGGCAGGATGATAGTAAAAGTGATAAAAATAGAATAGGGTATAAGAAAAATTGTTTTTTTACCTTATAGTTTCTTGAATACCATGGTCCGTTTGATGTATCTCTTACTGAGGTTTAGAAAATTACTAGTCATATGGCCATACAAGTATTTCCATTTCCTCTTTACCCTACTATAAACCAAAAAACAAACAAAAAACAAACCAACAAAAACAGCAGGGAAAAGTCGATAACTGGCAGCCAAGATGAGCCTTTGCATCTGATAGACAATTAGGACTGGTGAAGACTGGCGACTTGGAAAACGTGTACCTTTCTCCCCAATCAGCTCTGATCTCTGCCTTTTCCAAATGCATCCCAGAGTCGGTAAGTCTTACCGTTTTCCAAAGAACTTAGAAATCTAACTGTTCTTGAGAGCCCTTCTGATTTTAAATGTTGGAAACTAAACCATATGACAAAAATACTGTGTTACCCCCCTCAAAAAATAAAAGATGAGACAATCTGAGGGCCTGAACTAGGCTGTAGTTTCTGAATTGGTAATCTCTGCATGACACAGTGTAGCTGATAAGTATTATTGGAGAAAAATGACCGCTAGACAGAAGCCAAACCCCAAACAGGTTTCACTGCTCTTCCAAGAAGTGTGCCCCCAGATTCAGTACATGTGAGTACCATGCCCCTCACGCTGCCCTTCCCCAGAGGCAGAAATGAGACCTGTGTGCCACACACATTTGAGTCTTAGATGCCCTGGGCGTTTGCTTCTGTGTGTTCCTTGGATGGGCCTGGATGTCTGGTGAGCAGAGGTGGGATAGCTCATCAGCAGTCATCCTTTGGCTATTTAATCAGGAATGCGTCCAGCTGTCTGATAAAGAAAGTATCTGCTTGTAACTAGGTTACGAAGGTGTTGGCCTCTGGTTATTGGCCTGCCGAACTTTTCTTAAAGTCAGGACAAGGTAGAATGGCAAGAAATACGGGGTGGGGCAAAAGCAGGTTTATAGCTGTTCTTATGCAAAATAATACAATAATAAATAAATAATAACACAAGAGTAAACTCTGTGTTTCATGTAGTCACAACTGTAAACTATTTTTATCCCACCCTGCACTTGTATGTTTGAAAGTCTGGGGAACTGGTTTTTTGTAACCTTTTAGATGAGGCGTGGTAGATAGGTTTAATTATACTCAGCTAGTCCCTTGTCTGTATCTCTCTTAGTACTTCTTTTTCTCTCCTTTAAGCGTTTCTTTTCTTCTGACCTTAATCACTACTTTAAAGGACTTGCATGTATCACTGGGCGTGTATATGACTAGGTAGTCACAGTAAGCTAACTATTCACTGCTGAAACATGGGTGCTCGAGCATTGCTTGGATGATGTCTTCCCTGATGGCCTCCGAACCTCTGGGCCAGGATCAGGTGTAAGTGCAGAACAAACCGTCGCCCTTCTAGAACAGCTAAAGCTCTTCTGCTGGAAGAGAGATACCTACAGCAGAAAGCAAGGGAGTTAGCAGCAGAGCCCGCTTGGGAAATAAAGGATTTTATTTCTATTTATTTTGAGCCTCTAGTTTTCTAAATCCCATAAATGTAATTGTGCCATCAGCAAGGAAACATGTGCCATGAGAGCTGGGGAGGGTCGTCTGGGCAAGAGAGAAAATGTTCTCTAAGATTTAGCATGTTTATGAACCTTGAAAATGCTTTCTTTTTGTTAGTATATAGTGGGCCCCGAAAGTCTACCTTAACATTCAAAGGCTTCTGTCTTCACAAAATTAGGGATGTTCTAGAAAGCAGACCAGCTGATTGATACTCTAAAAAGAAAAGTTATGTCAAGTATTTCCTCTTTTGCCCTTTTACTGATTGAATTTCATTGTCTTTCAACTTTCTACACTTCCCCCATTCCTTCTTATGCCCTCATCGGCATCTACCTAAATAAGTCTTATCTAACTGCACTTTTTTCCCTCCATGGGCCCAATCCTCCAAAATAGGGCATCTTCTGCCTGAAGGGCATGTGAGAAATCCTCTACCTCCAGTCATTTGGACAGTTTGCAAGGACTGCCTGTGGATGTCTATTTGGAAATACTAAGTGGGAATATTCTTTATTTAAATTAGGGAACTGTGTGCTCATTTCTGTTTGTCTTTTATCTCCATTTATTGTATAGTGATTTTTTCAGTGACTCATATTTTTCAAACTGCTGTTACAAATAGTTCTTGGTTTATCTTCATGATCACCCAACAAGTTCATTGATACCGTCCTTGTCTTACACACAAAGAAACTATGCTCAGCGTGTTTGTGACTTATCTTAGCTGTGTTCAGTGCTATTGTCCTTTTCACAACACCACTCTTGAGTGCTGAACAATGCTGAATATATTTTCTAGCCTCTGATGGGCACAATAAAGTGCCTTATGCAGAAGGTATGATCAGTAGTCACTTGATTTCAAAACTTCTATGACTTGATTCAGACTTAATGCAGTTCTAATTTGCAGAAACAAAGGTACTGTTTTAAAGCTATAACTGAGTGTAAAGACCCTGAATTTGGCAAGTCTAGTACAAATTGAAAATGGATGGTGGTTGTAGTACACACTACTCAGAGGTGGACCACAAGACATAGAAGAGGGGATGGCCTCCCAAAAGGCAGAGCTTGAGCCAACAACTACTGCACTGAGTACAGAAGAAGGTAGGAAAGTGAAAATGAGTTTTCCTGAAAGCCTGGCATATTGGATACTTCAAGGGTTAAGTTGGTGTTTCATGGGAATCAAATGGTTCAAGGAACTGGTAATGGGATGGAGTGGTTCAACTCCAGACTTGAGTTTGAATCTATACCAAATAAAGCAGCAGGGTGCACTGTGGGCTTTGGTCATGGAACACTGAACCTCTCACCCCCAGGTGTACAGGACAAGTCGCCTCAGGTCACATAGGCTTGCTGTGTCTCCTGAAGACTGTTGCGTAGACTACGTGAAATAAATAATTGGCATGATCCCCTGAGATGTGGTCATCACCCACATTTTCAAAAGCACTCCCCCCACCAAAAAAAATCAAGGCAAAAATTGACAAGGAGAAAATGAGCCATGGACGGAGATGTCGCACTCTGCTGTTAAGTGTGGCTTGCTGAGAAGTGCCACTGTGTCAGGAGCTCAGCTGAACATGTATTGAACCACCTCAGTGGAGAAATACATAGGAAATAAAAATGCATATTCTGCTTTCACAATGCTTGTGGTCTGATTGAGAAAGAGAATTATTACATTAAAAACTAAAATGAATAAACCCAAACAATTGATTTCATTGTTAAATAGATGCTTGGGACATTGCGGGATAAATGGAGTATAGGTCTAGTTTCTTCAAGACGGCTCTGGGAGGACATACATGTGGAGTTGTATTCAGTTCTTTGTGCATATGCACATCGGCTAGAAAAGCTGGACTCTCTAGCAAAAGGACGTCTCTTCATGACGTAGGAAAGGGTACCTCATTCAGCTTTGGCCTGAGCGAGGCCTGGGAGATCGGTCCTATCTTTGGGTCAATCCTAGATCAGTGGTGCCCTAATTACCAATGAGTTGCATTCCCTGGAGCTCATGTTGACTCTGGATCATCCTGATGTTTCATTTGCTCTGGAATCTATAGCTTGATCTGAGTCAGGTCTGGGATTGATTCACATTCCTTCTGTGGAAATAAAGTCTCAGGGTTTCTACTGACTGTCCAGGTTCTGTCTATGGGCTGGATTAGAACTTGACTGCAGATGCCTTTTGGTAGACACAGAAGGATCTACATCCTCCTAAGCCAGCATCATCTTACTTAAAAAAGGAACTAGCTTTGGGGTACGTTAAGTTTTAAGGCCTCATTCGCACACACACACAGCTCTCTAACATTTTATTCCTTAGGCTTTAGGATAAAGTCTTTTAACATCTTTATATCAATAATAAAGTTGTAGTGCACCCAAAAAGAACAGTAAGAAGAAAGAATGTGTGTGCCCTTTGAATGTCACAATGTGAACAGTTCTTCATATTGTGTATGGATTTATGATAAACTCCATGGATAATCTGTGTATCTAAAGCTGTTGCTGGCCCCTGGATGGCTCACATATCGTAGAGGAGTGATGATGTCCTAGTTTTTCAGGATTATTTCCCCCATTTCGCTGAAATTTACTCACTTTACATTTTGGCACGCACAATAAATTTAAGTAAAATAAGGAGATGTGTTCTCTAATGATTCTACCAAAAGAGCGTGCATCTTTGGAATAATTTTTAATGGTGGTATGTCAGATGCCTTTCCAAAGGCATGAGTCAGCTTCCTGTGACATGTTTTCAAGTCTCCCATTGGGTTACTTTTACTAAACTTACTTGGGGCCCAAGGAAAGCATTCTTTTTCCGTATTTCTGCTCAGGTGGCCAGATTACTCTCTCCTACAGCGGCTGTGATGCCAGCCTGGAGGCCAGCAGGCCGGCTTCTCCTGATGTACTGCAATGGTTTAAATTTAACCTTTTCCCCCCTCTGTTGCTTTTATTATGGTGGTTGGGGATAGGTCAGAATCAACCTTTTGAATTAGAAATGATATGAGTCAAGAGAAAATGTTACAGTGGTGATAGTAGACAAAGAGGAGGACCATAAACTATCACCTGGATAAAATACCTAGCTGCAACACTATCTCCAGGACACACACACACCAGCATCCCTGTGTGCAAACAGCCACTGCTGATATATTGGAGCCTGCTGGCCATTTGGTTTACAATAACTAGGAAAGGAAAAATGAGCCCCTATTTCAGTGTGTTCATCCTCAGGTGATGACACAGTAGAATCTCTTGCAGGTAAACCAAGAGAGCTCAGTTAATCACCATTTATCACTCAAGGGACTCCTGTGTCCTGCAGATGCACGGGAGCCCTGGAGACTAAGATATTCATTGGGTGGCAATGCTATTCTCTTCTCTCATTCCATCTAGTGTAATAACTGCAGCCCTGGCCTCAGAGTGATATGTGCTGGCTTTTAGAGTCCCAAGCCTTTAACGTGCACATGATTCACTCCACAGAACTAAACAAATTTTCAGAAAGAAATGTCATATCATTATAATTTTAATAACTTTACAACTTCGCTCCATCTCCTCCATTACCAGACTATTCCTAGCTACCATCATCTTTTGCCAGAAGCCTCTAATTCATTTCTCCGTATCCGCAGCTGCTCACCTTCAAACAGTGTTATGTTGAATTGATTTTAGTATCTAAACCACCCTTAATGGAGTCTGAGATAGATTAGTTCATGCCTAAATTGGGTGAATTTTTCTACATTTTGTCTTAGCTTATTAGAAGCATGCTGTCTTTACCAGGTAATAGTTGAATGAGCAGATACAGGCTCACTTCTCATTTGACCTTCCCACTCATATATCAGTTATTCTGAATGCTTACACATAAACTATTGGTCAAAAAATGAGAAAAAAAACCCAAAACAAAACCATGGCTAGCCTTAAATTATGCAAGGTTCTGTAACAGGGGTCAGCAAAATTTTTCTCTAATAGGCCAGGGAGTAAATATTTTAGGCTTGCAGGCCACATGATTTCTGTTGCAACTACTAAACTGTGTTGTTATAATGCAAAAGCAGCCAAAGACAATATGTAAATGACTGAGCACAGCTGTGTCCCAATAAAACTTTATTTACATAAACAGGCAACAGCCAGATTTGGCTCACAGTTTGCTGATTCCTGCTTCTGGCCAATCTGCCTCCTACAACTTTTGCATACCCAATCTGCAAAGGCACCATAAAAAAAGGCAATAATCTACATCAGATTTTCTGATAATCACAAGAATGGCACCTCTCAATTCTGAAGTGTATATACAAAATCTTTTTCTTAATGCTAGAAAATGATAGAGAGGTTAGCCTGGGGATTCATCTATGAAAGTGATTGAAATGGCTTTATTAAACCAAGAATTCTTGGTTGACACTTATTGTTCACATTGGTCCATTCACCTTGAAGCCATGATGTTAGCTCAGTCTGTCACTTGAAAAACAGGTAAGCAATAAAGCACTTTGGAGAATTGCTAAAGGCTTCCTTGCAACTGCAGAATAGGTCTTGAAAAGTTACTGGCTGTGTACTGGTCTATCTTCCACCTGCTATGCATCCTCGGGCGAGACTATCTAGTTGTAAGGGAGGGAGTTTCTCCCTTGAAGCCTACTTAGAACTGATCAGACACCTTTGTGGACACTGAATAGTGTGCAGTGAAGGATCAAGGGACTAAACTGAGTTGGGACAATCAGCTCATGTCATTGTGCCGGGAAAGATGTACTGGGGGACTGCCTTCTTAAGGATGAGGAGCAATTACTTAAAAGAGAAGGGGTTATGAAGACCAGATAGGGAAAACAACATAGGACATTTACTTTAGACCTATCATTTTTTGGCTGTGCAAGCTTGCATTCCACGTTTACATCTATAAAATGGGCCCTTGAGCACAGCATAGAGTGGGAGGAGTGGCTAAAGATGATCTGCGCATGTTCATTGTTCTTTGAGAGCTAGCGCACAACTTTAGATAAAATATATAAAAATGTGCAGGTGTGTACAAACTACATGCCCGGGTGTGCATAGATGTATTGTTTGTGTGTTCTGCGTCCATGTGTTGCATGCATGCATATTTGCATTATAGGAGGAGTATTATAGGGAATAAGTTAAAATATATAGGTAAGTGTAGAACAGATTCTATCATGCAGTGCATGCTTTATGGACATTTGTTCAGTGACTGAAATTTTGTAGTTCCTCGTGCAAAGTTTCTCACTAGTGGCCCTGTCGGTATCATGGGCCAGATATTTCTTTGCTGTGTGTCATTGGGATCTTAAGCTGCATTCACATCCCAGCATGTACTCATTCAATGCCAGTAGCGCCCCACCTACAGTTATGGCCACCAAAAATGTCTCCGGACACTGCCAAATGTCTTTGGGCACAAAATCACCTCCAGTTGAATGAAATCACTGCCCTGGTAGAACCAAGACCTTACTCTAAAGAAATGATTCCAGACTTTTGCAAGCACCTGGAGGGCTTGTATGAATACAGATCATTGGGCCCACCCTCCAGAGTTTCTGATGCAGAGGGTCTGGTACTAGATCCAAGAATTTGCATTTCTAGCACCTTCCCAGGTGCTGCTGCTGCTGGTGGTCCCAGGACCACACGTGGTAGGCATGTAGGTAAGATGTAAGAGGTTCTGGAACAATTCTAGGTGATTTTAAATGTGCTTCCTAATTTTGAGGATTATGATTACTGTAAGCTCAGGGCTTAAGGTCTGTCTATGAAGGCCATTGGGTAGTTTCCTCACAGATGCAGTAGAGATTTGAGGGGAAAGCAAGGCGTTTATGGGAGATGTTTGGTCTGCACTGAGTTTCAGTCAGCACTGCCCTGCCAGCTGCCACCTGGATCCTGCCAGGAGACTGCTCCAGGTCTTGGCGTAACACTGGGGCTCCTGCAGAAATGAACTTTAATTTTTGCTTTGTAGTCAGACTTAACTACCAAACAAGGCGGTATGACATCAGCGTCTGGGCAGAGAAGTGGATGTTCAGAGTGGGTCTGAAGACCATGATGGCTCAGGATGCCAGTTTGTGACCGGCAATTATTAGAGCCGTGGCTGTGAATTGCATCTTATTTATTTGCACCAGCTGTCTTGTCCTTCCCTGATTCTCCCCTTTAGGTCAGAGTTCCTGTTGTCCTAAGCTGTCAACCCTGCTTCCTCTCACTCTCTCTCTCTCTCTCTTTTTTTTTTTCTTTGCTTGTAGTTAGAGATGAAGCTGTCTTGAGCTATTTATCAGTCTTATCTCTCTTGGCCCTCTGTTAGTATTTCAGACTGTGGATCTAATCCGCTTTAATTGATTGACCTCAGGCATCCACACATCAGCAAAACACCAGGAAAAGCACAGCTGCATTGGGGGAGAGGTGGATGCAATTTTGCTGGGTGGGTGCAAAGGTCATTGCGACCTGTGCAAATTCAGGAAAACAGAATTAGTTTCCAAGCCATTTAATGTGAATTTTCTAGGGACAATCTATGTAGATTCTGGAGTTGATGATCTTAAGTTGGAGACAGTTGTTCCAAATAGAATAGGGTTCTGTAGGTCATGTGCAAAGTGACTCATCCATCCATATTAAGACAGATGTCTTAATATTTCTCACCCAGTTATCCTACCAGCATAATCACTATTATCACCCCACCACCAACATTGTCATTCTATCTTCCTTTTAGAGCATGCCAGAATTTGCCAAGATATTATTCATTTCTCTTAAGTACCATTTAACACAGGTGTTTTTGTTGTTGTCTTTGTATTTTTTTCTCATTTTTCATACAGATAGCTTGAGATCCAGAAAGTTGAGGGACCCACTCAAGTTCACCTGGACAGCAAGATGCAGAGCTTTGACTGGGCTTTGGTCTTCTGATTCTAAATCTTAAAGGCTTCCAGAACCCAGAGCAGAAAATCCTCCCACCCCCATCCCTAGTCATTCCCTTCACAGTCATACTTAAGCTCTTCAAGGAAAGGGGACTGGATCATTGTCATGGGATGATAGCAAAAGTCCAAACACTCTCCAAGCCCCACAGCCTGAGACTTGTCAGTCTGCGTGATTTCTGATGGGTTTATTTTCCATCTCAAACTTCTTGAGAAAGAGACCTGATCTCTTATATCTCTTGAATCCTTTAATAGTGCGTGCCTCTGCACTCCCAGAGTGCACACTCAGTGCTTATTAGCTAACAATTGTCCTGGGTCTTGAACAAAGAGACCATACCATTGAAAGAATGCACTGATGAATTTTACTGAAAGATGATAGTCACAAAAAGAGACTTTCCTGTGTTCTAATGCAGTGTTTTATCCCAGAAAACTTCAATGAAGCCCCAAATTCTCTGATGCATCAAGTAAATTGTACATCGTCTTTTTCGTATTATACTGATTACACATTTAAAGCACAATGAGACTATATGTTTTACCTAATATTTATTGCAAATATGTCTGAATATTTGGAGAGCAATTCTCTATTTTATCCTATAGGGTTCAAATCCTGTTAAGCCTCCCATGCCATAAAAAATTAGCACATTTTTCAAGTACAACCACGCATCCTAATTCATTATTCTTTGATTCACTTATGTGCTAATTTAACAAACATTTACTGAGCAACTGCTAGAATTCCTATATTTGTGATAACCACAATTAGGGTAGACAGGTTAGGCAGCCATATACTCCAACTGCAACATGTAATACATGTAACTGAAATATAATATGATGGAAAATCCATGGGTTTTAAAGTCAGACACACCTGAATTCTAATCTTAAATATGTCTCCTATTACATGCTGAATTCACAATTCTCTCACTCTCTATCTTTAACCTATAAAATATGAAGGGTAATTTTGAGAATTTGAAAATCATTCTATTAAAAAAATATCTTCCAAGCACCTACTCTATCCATCAAAATAGTCTGGGTAATGCTGCAGCAACATACAGCTTAAACTATTTGGTGGCATCAAGCAATCAGCCTTTGTTTCTCAGTCACGTTCTGTGTCCATTACTAGCTGGCTTATTGCCATCCTCACTCGGTGAGCCAAACTGACGAAGAAGCCACTACCAGCAATTTGCTGGGTGGAGTGGTTGAGAGAAAATGGGAGAACTCTGGCAAGTCTCAAAACAACAATTAAGTTCATGGCTCAGGAGTGACACCGAATTGATCGGTCAACACTGGTCTCTTGGCCCTACACATTGCAAAGGGTCACAGTGGTTGTCCTCTCTTCCTATGAGCTCATAATGGGAGGACTAGAAGAACGTGTAAATGCTGCTGCTGGGAACTTTATTTTTGATGACCCAGACTCTGAAATGGGTATGGCAGACCAGGCAATGTCTGGACCCAAGAGGGATCACATCCGTTTGTGCCAATGTCCCTGTGTTCCTGCCTCCCACTGAACTCACAGATTCTGTGGGAAGCCAGGGAGTTTAGACACCGAGAACTGTTTCCTTTGCACGTCTCCCTGGCAAGCATTCGAGAGTCCCAGCTCTGTTCCTGTCAGCTACAATTTTCTGAAATAGCGGACAGTGCAGTCTGCTGTCCCCGGGTGCACTCCGGAATGAATGGAGAGATCGCCTTCAGGGAGATCTTTATTCCTGAGGATTTTTCTTGCCCTCGTGTATTTTTGCTCCTGAAATGTGACCTCAGTGATGCTAGCATCTCCTGGGTCACCTCCACAGCATTAGTAATGTAGCTTGTGGAGGTCCAGAAAACTGGAACCTGACTAATTGGAGGAACCAAGAGGGCTCATAAACAGTCATTATTAGTGAAGAATGACTTACTGGCTATTTCAAGACAGCTGGTTGCTGCACCATTCAAATTTGTCCTATATACACTTGAGGATTCTTCAGTAATGTCTTCTGATTTACCACTTATCTTTGTTTTTAATATTGAAGAAAAACATAGATTGAATTGATTGACTGGATAGTGACTTTAATAGTGATGGGTATAGAAATATTAACATTTATAACCATGCTGTTTTGGAGCTATCTTTGCTTGTCTTGGAGAGGCTTACAAAAAGCACCAAGGAACGTGAAGAGAGAACAACTACAAAATCATGCATGACAGGAACTCAGCCTTGCAAACATTGTTTTGTAATGTTCCATTGCTAAAATCTACATTTATTTCCACCATATTTCTTGATGGCGGTGTGGCCAAACCAGCAGCTCTTTAGCTCATGCCACTACTTTCAGCTACCCTAATGAGGAGAAAAAAGGAAAAAGATGACTGGCATTTATTGAGGTCCCGAGCAGCTGCCAGATGTCTCATACCTATGTGTTCTTCTAAAATACTCACAACAAGCTTCAGAGTAGCTTTTCCCTTTGTCCACATATCCCTTTTACAGTAGGACAATCAGAAGTTCAATAACTTGCTCAAGGTCATACAGCTTTCAGAGCCAGAAGTATTATTTGAGTCATGCTGTACTACAACTCATGTTTATTCTGTTGACCCAATTAACTTCTCCAGTAGTTAGTGTCATATATGGTCAAATGACTGGATGATTTCTTCTCCTGATCTTGTTTATCCCTTATATTTGTATAATAGTTTATTATTTACAAAATGCTCTCATATTAATCATATCCTTTTAGTCTTAAGATAGCCTGATGAAGTATATAAAACTAGTATCCTGTTCCCATAGTATATTATCAAGGAATGGATCAGACAGTTAAGTAACCTGCCCAAGTTCAGTGAGGACTGACTCTAAAGCCAATGATTTTCTCTCTTACATCTTCTCTTTTCTGGTCACATGGACCATGAGAGTGTATTTTTATGACAACTGAGCGTGATTGATTCAAACCTGGGCAACTATATGGGTATTGGCCACAAGGCTTATAATGAGCTGAGACAAAGCAGTTAGCCACAGATTATAATGCCACTGTGGTGCCATGACAAATGACAAGGAGGTTGGAGTAATGAAATTTTATGCGCGTTAAGAGACCGCATCTGAGGTCGAGCACAATCACATTGACCACTGGAGGAATCACAGTGAAACATCTGGGTAAGGGTCTCCGCCGGGTAAGGGTCTGTGCGTGCTAGCAGGATTAGAAAGATCTCTCTGAAACAGTGATTATGGTGGCAAATGTGTGCAGCCTCAGATAAGGACCAAATATTTATTCTGGCAGAGATTAAATCTTTTCTTTCCCTGAATCTATTATGGATCTTGCAGAGAATCTGCCCAAGACTATATGTCGCTGATCAGCCAACTCACTGAGCCAGAACTGTACTTTGCCACTGCTGTGGCTGAAAAGCTGCAGAAGGCTGGTTTAAAGGTCTCCTCTCTCTCCCTAAACTGTTCTCCATCCAGGATTAATTAGTGACTCAGAGGTGAGCTGAATCACCAACAGTCCTTTCCATGCCTCCAGGATTTATACAGTGAGTTCTCATTGAGGAACAGTGGTGCAGTGAACAGCCCACATTTGTGGGGTGGGCAGAGAAGCAATAGTGCCTGCAGTCATGGTTTCTTAATTCCCCAGTCCTTTGATTCTGCTAAACAGATTCTGACTCAGGCTACTATAGCTTTGCTTAATTAAGGATGAGTGTAACTTGACTTGGTATCAACATACACACCCTTAGAAATGAATGCCAGTTGTTTAAGTAAGAAAAAGTCATATTGTCATTTCTGAATTCCTAGAGAATTGAGAGTAAGAATAAAATGGATTATATTATTAATTATGCGTATAAAAGATGCAACCCCGCCCATCATCAGGAACATTTATCCATGCATTCTATTTAACTACTAGGAACTTTGTTCAGTGCTGAGGATGTACAGGTGGCAATAAAACAGAACAAAACTGAGAACATAGTGTCACAGTAAACCGGAAATTAAGAAATCACGAGTGCGTGTAGTCACCCTTGGGGAGGCACCCGCATCACTTTTCTCAGAGAACAGAACACGGGAATCATAGTCATCATTTTCCATGGCGAGCTATGCTACAGGGCACAGAGGAAGCAGGGCTGTTCACCCTGTTTCTCAGTCTCCCTGCACACAGAAAGCACCCTTTGTTGATCAGCCGAGATTCCTAAATACTTTCTGAGGTCAAGACTCCTGGGTATCTTCCCATCCTTTCGTTGGGTATATGATGTGTTCACATACTAGAGGAAAATTGGCAAGTTGAGAAAAGCTTGTCTTTTGAAAAAATAAGTGAAGTTTATGAAACTATACAAAGACCAGTGTTAAAAACCTCACCAGAAGTCTTAATTTATAGACTTTAAGCAAAGTAATGCTTAATAAACATTTTATTTATATACTGAATTAATAAATAGATGAACCAAATTATTAAATCTTAGATTCTTATTACCTGTTCTACATCTCAGTTCATGTGGATTCTGGACCTTTTCCCTCGTACCTTAATCTTCCTCCTTTTCCTCCTTTCCTCTTCCTCACTTTCCTCTTTTTCCTTCCCCTCTTCCCTGTTTCTCCTCTCCCTTCTCTCTCTCCCCCTCCACCTCACTCCCTTCTTCCTCCTCTTTGTTCTTCTTCTCCTATTTCTTGAATTAGGAGACAGAAGCCCACAGACTCTGTGAACAAATACTGTGACTCCGTCTCTTCGAGCATCTGAATTACAACTAAATTGTATTATCGTTCAGTGTCTAATCTATTGCTTAGCCAATACATGAGACTATTCTTTTTCCCATCCCTCCTGCCCCCTACCTGCTGTGATACCTTTTCAAGAGAGTAGGAGAGACTGATTATACCTGATCAGTAAGGTTACTTTCATTTTATGTGTCATTGGAATACTAATTCCAAGTTTTAGTTGTAACCAGTTACTAGAGGAGAAGAGTAAGAGTTTCAGTAGCATTATTACTCATGCGTCAGTGTTTCACTTCCTAGGAGGTGGATGATATCACCACCCCCACCTTCACCAGCACCTCAATCATCACCCTCGTTGCCATAATGCAAATCTTCTGGAATTCATTGTGCTTCCCTTTGCAGAAGTCTTTTTGGGCCACGGAGGTCTCTTCTGCTATGTAACAGAAAGCTATAGCACTGAATACTACACCCTTCCTTGGATTAACCTTAGGAGTAGGGCTATCAGTGTGGGGAGGGAGACAGTCATCTGACTCTGAAAACCCCAGCTCGGGTTTCACTGGCCTCCAGTCTTCTCTGTGTTGTAGGCCTACGGAAAGGTATCATCTGGAATTGGTGCATACTGTCAGCTCCTCTGTCACTGACTCCTAATGATTCTGTACCCCTCCCCTTGGCCTTGATTACCCAAAGAGTGCAAGCAGGTTTATCTTCCCTCTTTTACCCTACAGCTGAATTGTGAAGTGCTCTAGGCCCCAATGTCTTATTATCCCCCCCGAGAAAACAGGCCTAACTCACCACACAGAAGTGAGCTTCGCTGTGTTACTCACAGCTGTTAGGTAGTTCTGTGAATCCAGCGTTAATACCCTTTGAGGGCTGTCAAATGATGTAACCTGTGCGGCACAGCCTGTGAGAGCAATGTGGGCAGCTTGATGCCGTTAGTTTTTATGTTTGAGATGAAAGCCCGCAGAGAAAAGTGGGGTACTGTTATGACTTCATGTGAATGCCTCCCTCTGGGTACCTACACGCTTATTGTCAGTTGGCAGATCAACCTGAAAGAGAGAAAACCTTGTGGTTTGTGATAACTATACGTTTTGTATTTCTTTATCATAGGAACAGGGGAAAATCGGAGTTGTCTTCAACATTGGCACAGTTGACATCTCCATCAAAGAAGAGAGAACTCCTGTGAACGATGGCAAATACCACGTGGTGCGCTTCACCAGGAACGGCGGCAATGCCACACTCCAGGTGGACAACTGGCCAGTGAATGAGCATTACCCCACAGGTACACGTTTTACTCTCAATGACTGTACTCTTTTTGCTTTCCTATTCTTACTGCTAAATGGTAATTTTCTCATGACCATCACTAAATCATAAGACACCGACTATTAAGTGTGCATTTCTGTTTTCTTTGTATGAGAAAATAGGTTATTTCTTTCAGACCCGGACAGTGTAGGGACCTTCTGGAGACTTACTAACTATGCACTGAACATTTTTTGTCAACCTGACCAGTACGGCCTGAATGGCTCATACCAAAGGCAGTTATTGTAGGATTTCCAGGGCACTGCCAATGATGAGCAATGGGGGGAGAGGCACCATTTTTATCGTGAGCTATTGTTGATCATCATGGAATAATCGACTTGAGATTTGGGCTTTGAGATACTGTTGAGTTAGGTGTGCTCGAAGGCACGCATGGCCAGAGACTGCAGAAAGACTGTGAAAGGAAGTTGACTGAACTTGAATGGATTAACAATGTCAGGGTAACAGAGAAAAAGTAAGGGTTGGGTTTCATTCATTTGATTGACTTTGCCAATTTTCTTTTCACTTACACTAAGCCTGACTTGATATTCAGAAGTTGGTCCTAGTAGGTGGGAGGGAGAAGGGTTAATCATCTGTTTAAATTTTATATCAAGGAGCATTTGCCAACAAACTCCCAAAGCCAGATGGCTGAATCAAGGGCGATGAGAGGGAAGGTTGCCTTCTTTAAAAGTTTATTTAAATAATCCCTTAGCCCCCCAACCCCCATCTCTCACTTCTCTCACGAAAAGAGCCCTGAACTGTGATCATAAATGTTTCAGAAATGGAAGGGAAAATACTTTGACCAAGGGCCTGTGCTCCACAATTGTATAATCACCTGGTGGATACAAGAGAAGAGCTCAGAATAATGAGCTTTTCATCAATGTGGGCATGATGCTGAGTTTCGCTGCCAGTCTCCTACACTCCAAACTCCCCATAATATCCCCCTTTTTATCCTCTCTCTTCCTTTAGTGAAGTGGGCATGAGAGATGAGAAAGCCAGAGCACATTTCTAGAAGTTTAAGAGCTGTTTAGCGAGTAATCATTGTGGCCCAAGAATTTCGAATGACATGAAGGCTGCGGTTATGTTTCTACACCTAACTCAATATTATTTTTAAGCCAATCAGAAATAAGTATGTTATTGGGATTTCCCCTGACAGCCAGTCCTCCTATGTCTGGTTTAAGAATTATGGGAGCGTCTACAAATAGCATGTAAGACTCCCAGGTCACTGAAGCAGAAAGCCACGCCTGCCCTTGACCTAACCTCTCAGTCTCCGTACAGTACCTAGGTCAGCCCTCTCTGGGGGTGTCTTGTCATACTCTCAGCACTTCTTAAATTAAGTCACAAAAATGACTTCATGTGCTTATCTCTGAGCCTTTGAAGAGAGCCAGAGGTTTTAACAGCTACTTTGAATTTTTATCATCGTCCAAAGTTGCTAGACACCAATAGACCTGATTTTTTAAATGCTTCTTGCTTAAACTCTGGGGGATGGAGGTTACAGGCAAATCAAAATAGCTTGAAATCTTAAAAGCTGCTTATTTGCTCATAGGAAAAGTCAGTCTCTCGCCATGCGTATTATCATTGGCCCTGCTAGTGCTGCTGTAGGGTTTGTTATGTTTTTATTAGGAATTTCAAAGATTTCTAAATTGATACTAACCACTTGCCCTGAGCCAATGTAGAATCCCAGAGTTTTTGCTGCCAGCAGTGAAAAGGCTCTTTAATAGTAATTTTAAAGCCACAGATATGCAGGAAGACCAGCGGCCCTTGCTGTGTGACTACCTCTTTGCATCTTTAGGTCCAAATTATGGGTTGCTTCCCATGTTTTCAAAACAAAGAAAAACCTTTCTTTAATGGCATTGCTTCACCCAGAAAACTATTATTATTAGTATCTGTCAGTAACTGTTATTTCGTAATAATAAATGTCATCATTATAAGACATGATACCGTATAGCAGTTATAAGTATGGGCTTTGGAGGCATCTGGCTGGAGTTGGGATGCTGGTCCCGTTACCTGTGAGGCTAACGCGGGCTGGATGAAGACCTTGAAGTGTCCTATGAACTGAAATATTTGGTTCCTCTCTCCACATGTAACTCAAAATACAACACTGAACCAGAAGTGTAAGAGCATCTAACAGTTCTGATTGTTCTACTCTGATGATCACTGATACTTTCAAAATATATCAGATGCTTTCTCCCCACATTTTAGTTGTATACTGTTTCCTTGGTTCCCTAAGGGAGTGCTTATTCCTCCTGTTTGATAATCTAGTTCCAAACCTGAAGGAAGTTATTTAACTTCCCCAATATTTGTTTCCTAGCCTGTAAAATATTAGTAATGATAATACTTCCAAGGTTAATGTGACGATTATGTGAGTCAAACCCATGTCAAATGCTCAACATAATTCTGGCCCAATTAAGTCAATATTCAATATGTGTTAACTATAAGGATTACCAAACATTATTTGGATAGCATTTTTTTTTTTTTACTATCACGTATTCACTCATACAGATTACTTCATCTTTGGCTATTAAATTGGGTAAAGTAGATATTTTTACTCTACATTTCAAAGGTGAAAAGAGACCCAGGGAGACATCGTGTCTTTCCTAAGGTCACACAGTAAACGAGGGATAGAACCAAGACCAGAGTCTCCTTTCTCAGCTGGGCACAATTTCCACTATCACTCCCATAGCAAATTGGATGACGTTTTGACAAATACGTAGCTAGAAACAAGCATGATTCTTTTTGGGTCCTCAGGTTTATTCTTTTTTTTAAAGATTTTATTTTTATTTTTAGAGAGAGGGGAAGTGGGGGGAGACAGAGAGGGAAAGAAATATCAATGTATGGTTGCCTCTCACATGGCCCTCACTGGGGACCTGGCCCACAACCCAGGCATGTGCCCCA
>PVJI01015235.1:0-41664 GCA_004026765.1 Micronycteris hirsuta | reverse complement strand
CCTGAATACAGCTGGGTGATCGCTCTGCTCCTCAGAAAATCGGCCAGATATCCTGCCAGTGGGCCGGAGGATAGCGATCACGCTTCTTCCTTCTCCGCCGCCATCTTTCGCCCCTGTACCCTTTCAGTGTCATTTTGAATGCTTGATTTTGGATAAGCTTCTTGCAAACAAAACTCAAAACTCAAAAAAAAAAATTCTACCTTGAGACTTTTAAATATATCCAAAAATACAAAACAAATATACTTCTATATGCTTATGAATACATTTCAAAGGGAATCCTCTGTCTCTCTTAGAGTCAGTTTTATCCTATTAAAAAAAAAAAAATGAAGAACAGCCCAGTTCTCAAAAGCACTTTCAATTACAAGAGACTACAAGTGGCTCGTGACAAATTCAATGGGATCATCACTGATAATACTAAAAACATCAACAATCACGTGTCCCTAAATGAGAACTGGAGACTCAGCAAAGGCTGGGACTCGTTTCTTTTACTGGTATATGCACACACATGTAACTGTCCCCAGAATGGAGCAGGCATTTAATGAAATATATTTTCAAATATATATTGCATAAAATGGAACAATTATAAGCTTTTTTCCTCAGAGGATTTTAAAGTTATACCTATTTTATAAATAATTCTGCAGTGATTCTTTTAGAATTAATATTTAAATAATCAAGGACCTTTGGAATCTCCAAGTATCTATGTCACCTTCAAAGTAAGATGAGTAACAAAGTGTTTTTAATAGTGAATTAAAATATTTTAATAAACACTGTGAAGTCAAGGTTCCATTAAAAGTATGCACATCTAATGTACTTAGTATATATATTTCTCCACTTAAATTTATGTCAGTGTTATGCTTATATTATTAAAGCAAAAATCCAATTACATATGAAATTTACCAAATTCTGATATGATCTCAACCACAAATCCCATTGTTTCTTTATTCAATTACTCAAGAACCACATGCATGAAATAAAATTGTCACACACACACATAAAATAGTGAAGAAAGGTGCTACAGTCTGCTCTCTGTATCCACTGGTCCAGCATCCCAGAATTCAACCAACGGTGGACCCAAAGACAAGGTCGCATCCTTGCTCACATTGTGCTTTGTGTAGTTGGGCCAAGGGTGGCTGTGCCGGACTGAACATGCACAGTTTTTCTTCTTGCCATTATTCCTTAAACAATGTAGTATAACAACTATTGACATAGTGTTGGCATTGTATTACATACTGTAAGTAATCTAAAGATGATGTGATGGATACAGGAAGGTGTGCATAACGCTATGCCATTTTATATAAGGAACATGGATGTCCACACATCTTGGTGTCCGTGGTTGGTCCTGGAACCCATCGCCTGGAGATGTCTAGGGATAACTGTATAACCACACACGTTTTGGACATTTACCAATTCCTTTCTACCGTGAGTAGTTTTAAGATAATAAGGTATAATGTACATCCATATATATGTGTGTGTGTCTGTGTGTGTATATATATATGTGTGTGTGTATACATGCGTGTATGTATGTACATATATATATGAGAGTATTTGGGCAGCCTTCACCTGAATGATATCAGAGAAAACAGAGAAGTAAATAGCTCTTGGATTCACAATGCATGTGTATTTGTATTTACATATTTCTGTATGTGACCATCTATAAACATATGTGGATCAATCTGTAACTGAGGATGCCCTGGACCATCATATTACATGAACGAGAAAACCCATTCACAAAGAAAGTTAGAATTAATTATAAACATTTCACTTCTCTGTATTAATGTGTCTTTAGACTCACTCTTTCTTATCCCAATTAAAATGTTTTTTTTTTATTCTTTGTATTGTTTTTCCAACTGTGTAACTCCTTGTCCCTGTTCTCTTGGGAGAATGCCTGTCATTTTGCACATGGTAAACTTTATTGTCAAATGGACTAATTTCTGCATATTTCTAAACACTGAATGCATTAACAAATTTGTACTTGGCATACTTTGGGAGAATTTAAATTCAAATGGATTTTAATTTTGATGTAAACATCAAGATATAGTGAAACATCTTAGAATAAAATATTTTAAGATTCTAATTTAAAGAGCATTATTTAGACCGCCAATAAATATCTTACCATGAAATTCCTTATCACTACACAATAATCAAAACAGTAGGAACTTCCTTCAACAATATAACTACAAGAAAAATATTTTATTTTTACTATTTACTTTCTTATATTTAACTATTAGACTTGTTTTAAATGCATACTGCAAGATAACCATTTATGTATTAAAACATGCATTAAAACAAGAAAGCACAACCTGTAGCCAGCAAAAATGTATTAAAGACACCAATAAATACCACTTATTAAGTTCAGTTTTTAAAGTCCTTAAAATGTGTCTACACATAAACATTTCCAAATACTCTGAATATTTCAATGGACATTACATTGTTTGAAATTTGAGGAAAATAAACTTTTTAAACTTTAATGTGTTATAGAGATGAAAGCCTTTACTGTTCATAAATATTATTTGTATGTAAAGCTAGAGAACATGTAAAGGCAACATTCTGAATTTCGTGATAAGTGTCACTGAGCCAATCATGAGAATTTAAATTGAGTAATTATCTTGAACCTCACAAAAATATTCTTGGAATAAATATTTCAATATTATATTTCACATTATCTCCATCATTCATGCAAAATTACAGTTTATACTAACTGATCCTTCCCAGGGAAAAAGTGCTTTTTCAGAAATATAAAAAATATGTTTTCATATATATATATAATATATAGGCTTGGATGTGTGAAATTAGTGTATATATTTGATGCCACATGTCTTTCCATTCCTCAATATAAAAAGGTACGAGAATACAGCACAGACCTTGAGTAAGTTTCAGAAAAATTATGGACATGGCAGACGCAGCCCAAAGGCTACTGAGGTTTCTTACCAGTGCTGTCATCATACACGACCGTGACAGTCTTCCACTTGAAGAACTGCACCAAGTCCAGAATGGCACGGCTGAGCGAAGAGAAGTCCGGGTAGAGACTGACGTAGAAGGAGTCCTTGTTGTCGGACACCTGGTGCTTCCAGCGGGTCTGGATGTGGGGCACGCCCAGCGCGTTGCAGATGGACTGCACGGCGTTGGCCGACGAGCTGTGCGAAGGCCCGAAGATGGCGGCCACCCCGAGCGACAGCTGATCGCAGGCTGGAGAGGAGAAGGAAGTCTGTCAGTACTGAGAGGAGAGACGCCCGTGTACCGACATGCCCACATCATGATGGTAAACCCAAAGGTACTATCCTGAAGAAACACTTGTGTTTATTAATATAACATCTATATTTAGCTAGTTTTTCATTGTGTCTAACTCCAAACATTTTTGGTTTCTTAGAAGGGAATTAATTCACCCACACACAGGCAGCTCAGTGTTCAAATAATTTTACAAATAAAATTAAGAGAGGGAGAGAGGTCAGGTGAGGGAGGAGGAATACTCTAGAATTCAATGTTCATTTTGGAAAAATAGTTCATATCAGGGAGTTGTGAGAATAGCCTTCCTTCCCAAATTCACTGGCTATTCTCTACAATTTTAATTTATTTTTTATCAGAACTCATTTGGCTCCCCCTCTCCCAAAAAGCTTTGGCCACGTACAGGTAAGTATTTGCTTATATCTGATGCGTACCAATGCGTACAGCACCCATACAAAACCTGATATGGGTCAGAAAGGTTGATTTCATATGGATTAGTTTCACTTGGTAAAAAAGAACTTCAAAGTAATTTAGATAAGTATTTCATTACCTTCACTTGGCTCTTAGATATGAAAGAAGTATTTTATACTAGTCTCAATTATTTTTTAAAGTTTATATTTACTCCTAGGAAATTTTATTTATATAAATAATAATTAAAAGAAGAGAGGTATAAACAATCTAGAAGATTTCAGATAAAAATAGATATATTGTGAGAGGACATGAAATTCTTTAAAATACACTGCAGTGAGTCTGGGACTCGAAACTAAGTATTGGAAACATGAAATCATCTTTAAATATTTGAATATCTGGCCTGTGAAGGACACTTAAATTTGTTTTATTTAGCTGAAAAAGGAAGAAAAAGGACAAATGGCTATGAGCTTCTCATGAATTATGATATAATTTAAATTAAAAAAATAGATTTGAAAGGAAACAAGAAATCTCCGTAAATGGAATGGTCTGCCTTAAGAGACCCATCCTTGCAAATATTTAAACATAACTAAAAAGCATTATTATTAGGATTTAGGTATCACATGGGGTATTCAGGCCCAGTCCTTCCAATATAGTTTATTACTCTAATTTGTAAAATGTTCAGGTATTTTCTTTCAGAAAATTTGCTGCATAAAGTGCAATGTGATGGATGGATTATTAAGCATAGAGATATTAATATAAATACTTTTGGTGAAAAAATCTACTTGATTAAACTTTCTTCCCAAATTCAATACAAAGTCTGTCCAGAAAAAGTCCAGGCACTGTTAATATAATGAGAACAGTTTGTGCAACATCAATGTAACCTGGCAGCCAAGGAGAGTGGACTGGAATGTGCATGAGTGAACAGTGATGAGTTCACTGTACTAGTCAGTGGGGGTGGTAGACACTGTTGAGTGAGCATGTGCACTGTGTGGCCATCACATTCAAAGTGACTGAGCAAGTAGAACAACAAATCTGCATCAATTTGCATTAAGCTTAAACATTCCTCCACAGAAACTATTCGGATGATTCAGAAGGTCATAGCTATGGGTAACTGGTGATTGGCAGCTTCATCACCACAATGCACTTACTTATGCATCACATCTTGTCTAGAGTGTTTTAGCGAAACATAAAATCACCCAGGTGACTCAGCCCCATTACAGCCCAGATTTGGCACTCTGCAACTTCTGGCTTTCCCAAAACCAAAATCACCCTTGAAAGGAAAGAGATCTCAGACCACCAATGACATTTAGGAAAATAGGACAGGGCAGCTGATAGAGATTGGGAGAATGCTATGAGGTCCCAAGCTGCCTGCTTTGAAGGGGACTGAGACATCATTGTCCTATATACAGTGTTTATTGTATCTTGTATCTTCTTCAACAAATGTCTCTATTTTCCATATTGCATGGCTGTATAGCTTCAGGACAGACCTAGTATAATCTAAATAAGTTACTTCTAAATATGTATAAGCTTACTTTTAAAATAATGATTGAAATTCTGAATCAACAGAAAAAACTGGAGTTTAAAATTTTTCACTAATTTGGATTTTAATTCACATACATTGAGAATAAAAGACCTTCCTTCACTTTTGTAAGTCACAAATCAAGAAAACTTAAAAGCATTCTATTAGGTTATTTAGAATATTCTCCAACATGTTTCAAACAAGAATAAGAGTTTTCAGTTATCAGAGGAGTCATGTAAAAGCAATACATTATTTAAATAATAGTTCAAGTTTTAATATATCAAAGTATTCACTTACTGAGCAAAACCACATAACCTATTAAGTGTATAAGACCACATATCAGAAAATGTAAAAATTTAAAAATTGTTTTGTGGGGTTTTTTTTTGCCTATAAAAACAATTTTAAACATTTAAAGAATATCCAAATTAAGTTATTTTATAATTAATCATTAATATATTTAGCAATGCATATATTTATTTATTAAATCCACAATGTTAAAAAAACTATATTAACCCCCCTTATATTATTCTCTTGCATATAACTGTGCAAGAGTTTCACAAGATATGATACAAACCATGACATTCACCATTTCACCCTTTGTCTCACAAAGTTGCTCTTACCCTTGTTTGAGCTTTTCCTAGTTTCTGCTGTCAATTAATGAATTTGATTCCCAATGGATGACAAGGTTTATAAATTCCTTTACATATTTGGAAACCAAATACATTTAGCACCTTAGAATTCTGCAAGGCTATTCCCAGGACAGTAGCCTGATTGTTGTTGGAACATTCTAGTTTTTTTTTTTTATTTTGGCCCTTTTAAGTCCATTAAGAAATCTATTAATATTTTATTTATGCTGTGCTCATATTCCATATTCTTTGGTCTAAGTGATTTCACCTCAGATATAGCTGCTTCTTCCTAATGGAAATCATCATGAACTATGTCACTAATCAAATGCACTTGTCTTCCAGTTAATGACTTATTTTGCAATTATGATGACAAATGTAGTATTTCACAATAATCTTTACCCTTTTTTTAGCTTTTACAACCTTTTATTACCCTGACATGGCTCTGAAATATGGAAACTTATTTGTATTCATAAAGATACGAATTCAAAGGGCAGGCAGAATATAGACCTTGATAAACACAAGGTAGCTGGGGGGAAAGAGAAGGATTCTTTCTCAAGAAACATTGTACCTTACCAGCTTTCATTAATATTAATGAGTTTAGAAGAAATCTGCACCAAGTTAGGATTATAAATAATTGCATACATTTATATCAATATAAAATAGCTAACAAAATAATATTAGCACTACAAAAAAGCAAACATTGTTTTTAAAAATGGGAATTTAGAATAAGTGCTTTGTAAGTCCATTCCTTTGAGAAAATCTATATTATGAAATTTAATTCTTGTTACATGAATGCTAACTACACAAATATATCACCTACTTAGACAAGGTAAGAATATGGAAACATCTCTCAAAGCACATTTACTGCTAATACTGTTGCCTGGTTAAAATAATGCCTTGACGATAGTTTCTCTGTTACCTTCCTTCATATATGGTAAATTCACATTCCCCCAAATTGTTTCCCGATTCTTATCTTTTAAAATACAGATTTATAATATAAATGGTAAAACAAAATTATTAAAGTATTATAATTATTTCTTCATAAAATCAAATTTTTATCATTAGCCACTTATTTTAAGTTACAAGAAAGAACATCAAGTGGTTACAAATATGCATGTATTATACATAAATTAAGGGTTGTTCAGAATTTTCTAAGAAAGTTTAGAGATCCCTTGGAACTACAGGGCTTTAAAGGAAGACAGCAAACTGAGACCACAGTAATTATACAATGGAATTGACAGATAATGCGAATAAATTCTAAAAATGGATTGTAAAACTTGGTAAAGTTTTCATACATATTGTTTTCTTTTAGATGAGTTCTTAAAATAGAGTAATTTGTTAACAAAACAGGATTGGTGGGAGAATAAAGCAATTTCACTCTCACAGATCTGACTGCATTTTTTGTGATAAGCAAATTTTTTGCAGTAGGTAATCACATCACTTTACCTTACCTGATAAATTTATGCACATTAGGAAAAGAAACATTTCATGATGATATTACTCATGACTCAATTATACTTGAAATTAAGAAATCTCTTAAGAATACCTAAAAATATGAATTCCAGAAGACCTAACATTAAATTTCAATTACCTTTCTTGGATGCTTCAAAACTGTCATACAGGTTTATCTTCTGGGTGTCATAGGTGAGGGTGGTATTGGGCAACAGGGTTCGGTTTCTGTTGATGGTGTTCACGGCAAATCTGAATGCAAGTTCCTCGGCTCCCATTGGGCCAGACTCCACATATTCAAAAATACCACCTGGCAAAAAGAAAGAAAAATCACACAGTTCTTACAAGATAGAGAAAATGTCAAAACTTTTCTGTACTTCCATGCATGTGTGTATGTCTTTACATATGTGGGCATGTGTGATTTGTTGAAGTACATGGAGCTTGTGCTGATTTTTTCTATGAACTTGAATATTTAGGATGTGCCCTTTAAGAGATATCCATACTGGCAAAATTATCTTGGAATTTGCTGCCAAAATTTAACATAATTTCATCTTTAGTAACTGCTTCTTTAAGGACATAGGTATATATAGATCTTGCCTAAGAACTGAACATTATCCCTCAAAATTTCACAGTTCCAGAACAATCAATCCTGTATATTCACATATAATTATAAAGCAAACTGAGGCATTGGGAATTTATATTAAAATTTATCCATTAATTCATAAATTTGAATTCTTTAGAACAATTTTATGACACTTATGTATTAGAAGCACCAAATACTTATTCACTTGCAAATTCTAGCATCTTGCAAAAAAAGAACAAAGTAGCAACTCTATTTTTTTAGTCTGTTTTTTCAGAAGTTTCTTGACATTTGTGAAAAATAACTCTCCCAAACAGTGCAAATCTTTTAATCAGTGAATAAACACTGTAGCTTATGTATAATTTTGGTCATAAAATCTAGAGTATAATTCAAAAACATGACCTTTGCATTTGTCACCGTCTATTAGCTATGTCTCAGTCCAGTTCCCTCATTCTCATCCCAGCCTTTTTCTTCTTGACATCAGCCCTCTGTCTCTTCAGTTATGCATGACCTGAGACCTTTGCCTCCAACACAGTCTCTCCCTTATTGTTACTTTGATGAATGAAATGAGAGGGGTAGCACCTGATTCCCAATGCCCTCCAACCTCTGTCCTTGGGAAACTGGTACTTAATAAAAAGGGAGCATTTATCTTTCTTGCTTTCAAATTTCACACCATGTACTCGAAGCATAGTCATTCACAAATTTAATTCCCCGAATAAGCTATTTCCCACAGTTTGCATTCATACGTCATCAAAGGTCTTTATACATGTAAGTCAGTTGACGATACTATAAGCAAACTACCAATGATAAATTTGCAAGAACTTATGTATGGTAACAATTTATCAGGACCCAAAAATGCCACAGTGATCAGACAACTCTATATCCAGAAGAATTAGAAAATTTGTTATTTTACACCATATTAGTTGAAATAGTTCCTTATTTTTTCAACTAAATTGATGGTGGAGTTACCAGAGTAATCAGCTTATTGTGAAATAGTACTCTGAATATTTTTAAAATCTTTGGTGACTTATGCTAAGCAAAAGGATAAGAAGTATTTACACGCCTAATAGGTGCCGGGAACCAAATCAGAACCCCCGTACGTGCGGAGGAGAATAGCAATGAGTGGGAACTGTGGAGCCACAGTGGGCTTACATTCTGGCTCTGCACTTGCCATCAGGTACATTTGGAAGGTTCTTTAAATCCTCAGTCTGAGTTTCCTCCTTTCTAAAACAGGGATTATAGCCCAGCTGGTGTCACTCAGTGGATTGAGCGCGGGCTGGGAACCAGAGGGTCCCGGTTCAATTCCCAGTTGGGGCACATGCCTGGGTTGCAGGCCAGGTCCCCAGTGAGGGCCATGTGAGAGGCAACAATACATTACTCTTTCTCCCTCCCTTCTCCTCTCTCTGAAAATAAATAAATAAAATCTTTAAAAAAATAAAACAGGGATTATAAGTGTTTAAGATTTCACTTAATCTCCAAAAGAATCGCAAGTAATATTATTTTACTGGAAAGAATGTAGTGGTCAAAGATCACATACAGCTATCAAGTGACAGAGCAGTATTAGTAACTGCCAGTGCCCGACTTTAAAATCTTTGCCTATTCTCCTACAAACTGGTAGTGTTCTTAAAAATCTCATTCATGCAAAATACACAGAATTTCTTAAAATGTTATATACAACCTTAATAATACTATGTAAGGTGAAATGTAAGATATATGAAACAAAAATTACAGAGCAATTGGAAAGTACTTTTTAAGTTAATTGAGAATAAAGAATCAATTATAAAATCCAAACCTGAAATTGTGTCTCAATAGCAAAATAAACTGAATTTTCACTCTGTCTGGTGTGGCTCAGTTGGTTGCAGCGTCATCCGTTGCTACACCGTGAGTTATAGGTTTGTTCGGGGATTGGGATGAGTACCAGAGGCAATGGATTTTTTTCTCAATTGCATTGATGTTTCTCTCTTTCTCTCTCTCCCTCTCTTCTCCTCTCTCTAAAATCAGTGAGCATGTTTAATCCTTGTGTGAGGATTAAAAACAAAACAAAACTGATTTTTCTACTTTCCTCAGTTCAGATTATAGTTTCTATGTGGTATAAATGCAAAATAAAGATATAAAATGATCAATATTGATGATAGTGAGTTAAAATTTTCCTATAATTTACTCTTTTCAAAGCAAATAATTCAAATTTAACTTTAAGTTTACATATTTATCAATGGCTTAAATATTTAAAGAAATCTTTGTAATCACTTAGGAAACCCATTTTCTACTTATTAATTAAATATCATGAATAATTAATTGTATTGAGCCAAAGCCAGAGTTTAAAATTTGTGTATAAAAAATAAAAACAGCCAGACAACACAAGTTTTCCAGGCACCACATCTTCTATAACACCTCCCAGACATATTAACTCAAGAAAGATCACTAGCCCTGATGGTTATGGGACAGGTATGGGCAGAGAGGTTTAAATAAAATCTAACAAAGAAATACTTTCAAAAAATTTAGGGGGGCCTCATACTTAGGTGGAAAGAGACTTCTTGTAACTATCTTTAATAATTTAGAAGTTTTAATAACATCTAACTTATTAATTGATTAAACATGGATAAAAGTACAATCACCGTATTTGATATTGTAAAGATACTTGATAGAACTCACTAATTATTCTTTTCTTAAAGTTCCTTTTAGAAAACAAATAATAGAGTAGAATTACTAGGGTAAAAATATATTAACAATAAGTATTATATTTAGGAGTAAAGTGAAATTGAGGTCCCATTATATTCAGGAAATAAGAATGTCTATACTATTCACTCTTCTTTAATATTGTTCTGGGGATTTAATAACTACAATGAGAAATAAAAATTATTTTTTAACAATGAAAGTAACAAAATTGAGAATTTATCACCAACACCCTTTTATAAGTACTAAATAATAGGGTCATTTAGGCAGAAGAAAATGATCCCAGAGGCAACCACTGCATTACTTAAATGTATAAAGTATTTCCAAAAAGGGGTAAATATGTGAATGCATATCAGTGAATTTTGACCAAAAGAGCAAGAATAGTAAAACCTTATAACATTTATCGTGTATGTAGAATTTAAGTGCATAGTAACAATGCAAAAGTTGATAAATGAATAAACTGAATTAAACTGAATGTTTATGTTCTAGCAATATTGAAAAAAGGTAAAGATAATTTTGGACTGTAATAATTCAAGAACTCATTAATGTCTAGGATTAACAGTAAAAAATAATGAAAAAAGCATATAATCAAAACTTCATAAAGTGACATAATAAATTTTTTTGTTCAAAAACATAAGAAAATATCCCTGCCCTGAACACAATGTAGAAAATATAAGTAAAATAATATAAACAGAAAAAATACTAAAAACAAATTAAGAAGGTATAAGTGGTAGATATAAAATAACGTCAGTAACTACATTAAAAGTAAATGAAATAAATTCACATTTTAAAGTTTAAGATTGCTAAACAGGCTTAAAATGCACAAAAATGTAAGCTACTTATAAGAAAAGTAATGGATAATGCGGGAAAAAGATGGGCAAAAATCTGTCCTAAAACCACATTAACCAAACAGAAGCCGTTGAAATTATTCTAATATTTGATAAAATAGACTTGAAGACAATAACATAATAGAGGTAAAGACTGAAATTCATAAGGAGATAGGGGTCAATACACCAGGATGCTATCACAATTCAGAATGTACATAACACAGTAAAAAATTGCCCAAACATTGACAAAACGACTAGCAGAAACAGGTCACAGTGGGAAGCCAACACACCATTCTGAGTAGCTGATAGAACAAGCAAGCTAAAACAGCAGTTAAGATTTAGAAGATCTAAATTATACATTTAATGTATTTGACAGAATTAATAAAGATAAATCAATACTTCAAAATGACAAAATAACTTTTCCTTTACAAGGGTATTTTTACCAAAATTAATCATGAGATGGGTGATACCAAACTTCAACACATTTAACCAGTGTGATCTCTGACACAGTCATATTAAGATAGAAATCAACAACAACAAAATAAACTTGAAAATCCTCAAATTTAGAAATTAAAGAGTTCATGCCTAATTAACTAATGAGTCAAGGAAAAATCAAAATAGAAATTATAAAATTTACGAGACTGGATAAAACTAAAAATCTGGCATTGAAAACTTGCAGGTTGTAAGCAAATTCATGCTTAGAGGAAATTTAAAAGGCTGAAAATCAATGATACAAGATTCCATCTCAAGTATCTTGAAAAAAAGAGAAAATTAAATCTAAAGTAAATAGAAATAGGAAAATAAAGACTAAAGCACACATTATTGAACTAGAGAACAAATATTTAACAGAAAAAATATAACAAAGCCATAATTGGGTTATTTGAAAGATTATTAAAATCAATAAAACCTTAGCAAGTCCAATGGAGAATAAGAAACCAGCGTGGCTTTGGTTATATTTTGCTTGAGAACAGGCTGACAGTGAGCAGAGAGGAGAGGGGAGTGGATTACAGGGGAAAAGGGTGAAGGCTTTGCAGGAACTATTGTAAAGGACACATGGACAGTAACAAGGGCGGGGTGGAAACGGGAGGGAGGCGGGCAGGGCTGGGGTGGTGGGGAGGGATGGGGTGGTGGGATGGGGTGGTGGGAAGGGATGGGGGGAAAAGGCAGAAAACTGTACTTGAACAATAAAAAAACTTTAAAAAAATCAAAATAAATAAATATATAAATAAAATCTAGATTTAAAAAATAGAATAAACTGCCAAGCTGACATTCTAAAAAAAAAAAGAAAGAAAGAAAGAAATCAGTGTGATAATGAGTGGTCACAGGGAAGGCATGTGATCGAATTCTGTGGTGCTGGTCATGTTCTGCTTTTCAATCTAGGAGCCTGGATATTTATTATTAACTTTTATGTTACAGTTTGTACACTTTGGCATATATAGATCATCTTTTAATAAAATTCATGTTAAAAAACAATTGCATAGAGTGCTAAGACTTTTGTAAGTTTCATAATACAGTAGAAAAAATAAGGGTAATATTACTGCATTTCACTTTATTATTTGAAAAAATCCAAAACCAATCAGTCATGATTAAAGGGAGACAGATGAGAAAATAGGTGAAATCATATTAACAAAATATAAACATTAAAAAGAATTGATATCTTCAATATATCAAAAAAAAATATGATCACCTTAATGGGAAAGCTGACAAAGAACATAAATAATTTGTAAATAGTATGTACAAATAACCGACATATGAAAATGTGCAAAAGTAGGAAAAAAGATTTAAAAAATGAGAATTTTTACTGATCAAGTTTGTTGAGATGTGAGAAAAAGCACAATTAAAGAGAAAAATAAATTGATGCACATGTTGTTAAAAACTTTTATGAAAATCTATCAAGTTTTTAAGATATCATACACTTTAATCCACTAAATTTACTTATAGGACCTAATCTTAAGGAAAATGTTGGTGATTTTTCCACAAGGCTGTTCACTTTGCTTATGAGAACAACATGATTAGAAAGGTTCTAAATATCCACTGTAGGGTACATATAACACTATGCACCTAGTCATTTAAAAATTATTCTACAGAAGGTATTTTATGACAAAATGCTTGACAAGTACATGTGCACTTATGCATAACAAAATACTGTGTGGTTTATTTTTATTAATTTTATGTTTTCATTTTTGCTAATTTGTAATAATTAATGAATTTGTGTCAATCTTATAGTATTCGAACAAATAGATGTTTTATTTATTCTTAACTAATTGATTTATTTTTATTCTAATTCAAGGACGTGCTTATTGACTTTAGAGAGAGGGAAAGGGAGGAGAGAGAGGGGGGAGGAACAGGTTGTAAAAGAGAAACATAGATCTGTTGCCTCTCATACATGTCCTGACATGGGAACCAAACTTGCAACCTAGGCATGTGCCCTGACCTTAAATGGAGCCCATGACCCTTTGGTTTTTGGGATGATGCTCCAACCAAATGAGCCATACCAGCCAGGGCTAATTAAGGGTATGTTCTACAATGAAGCTAGTATATTAAGGAGTAGCAGAAAAAAGGTTAGTAGCTGGAGGATAACATTAAATATTGGGTTGTTTAGGCATGTTTCTTTGATGATGAAAAAGCCAATATATTTATGCACTGGGAAAAAGAGGTAGTAGAGCAAGGTAAAAGGAAGTAAAGAAAAGGGGAATAACTGATGAAGCCAGATGGTTCAGGATCACGGGAAAGATGCTAAACCTTGGGGGAAAGGACACCTGGCTCGCTTAAGCAAGGGAAAATTGTCTGTACTCTGCTGATGTGAAGATTGTCAGGAAATTGAGAGAATACATATTTTATCTATTTTCTCTCTGCAGTAAAAATAAGTCAATAAATTTGATATAAACTTGATTCTCTAAGGGAGAAATCAGCTATTTTTAATGTAAAAGTATATATTTGGTTTTAAAAATTGCTAATAAAAACTGAAAGGCAAAGCATTTTTTCTGACTGTTCAAAACCTACAAAAGGGTAATTGTTCATGTGATTTTAAACAGGGCTTTTCCCTTTAGCTTGAGAAGTAATATTCACATTGTGCTATGTACATCCTATAAAATATGAATACTTCTAAATTGACTATTTTTATCATGAAGTATAATTGTATGTAGCATGTCATAAGCACGTAGTATATGAAGAGAATTTGTTCCCCAAAGAGTTCACAAATCATGTTTGGTGGGCAAAATATACCCCCAGAGTAATGAAAAACATAGAAGAAATATGCAATCCTAAAGCAGCATTTTGATCCTTAATAACTCTGTGTTTCCCCGAGAGTTGAACCAACATTCAGCCAATTTCACATTTTAAAATATCTAGTCACCATTTCCTGTTATCATCAAATTCCATATTCTCTATACACTAGAAGTAAAATTTCACTGTTTTCTTATACTTACCTTTGTTTTTTTTGGAAATTAAAAAGATCATCTAAGATAATAATTATCACAGCTTCATTTTTGTTGGTTTTATTTGTTTTAATTCAGGAAGAGCTGATCACATCTTAACTTTGTTATACCAAACAATAAAACAGATATCCCCAGTGGATGCTCTTTCTCTTGTTAAACTAGCTAATGATCTTAATTCTAATAGCTAATATTTCATCGGTCTCCATCATTTCTACAGGAACAGTACTGTAAACTTTTCACAAGTTTAACCGAGTCCAAATACACTGTGCCTTTCATATGGTGATAACGTATCTCCAACAGGCTTTTCACGGAGGCCTGACATCATTCCGGCTTTCTTCAGTAGTTTCTCCACAATGCAGCCCGAGTAAGCTTTCTAAAATGCAACTTTGATCTTGTCATTTAATTTCTTAAATTTGTTCAATAACTGACTAATTTTTAAGCTTAATTCTATTTACATAATGTGGTTCTATTGAGTCAGCACAATCTACCCTCTCCCTCCCTTTCCAGGCTCCTTTCTTACCACTCCCATGTCCCCAGTGCTGCAGCCATGGTATACAACCTACCTTTCTCTGAATGAACCAGAGTTAAATGCCTCCATTCCCTCCGAATGATGCTCCTTTGCCCAGGAATGTAATTCACTATTTACACATATACATATACATACATAGAGACACACACACTTAACACATTCATTTGCACCTTTTCCTCTTTCTAATTAATTGTCAGCTTCTGGCACAGTAACCTTCTCTGAAAAGACATCCCTCACTGGCCCCAACCCTCATATGGCTAAATTGTGTCTCTGCTTTACATTTTTTAATGTAAAGTCCTATATCACTTTCAAACACTCTAATGCATTCTCCTGCAATTGGAAACTTAAGAAAGTCTAAACAGTGTGAAATATGTTTAAACCTGAGCTCACTCTGAAGCATGAAAACTTCTAACACTCGACATTTATTGAGAGCCTACTTTATATCAGGTGTTGTGATATTTTACAAACATTAACATATAGTCACCAAAAATATAGTTGGATTACATTTTCTGTCTTCAATACATTTCCTATCATTATAATAATTCACATTTTAATTTTAAATATAACTCTGATATTTAAGGTGTTCATGTTGTTGAGTCTAAGAACTGCTGTCCTCCTTTATGTTCCAGAGTCTCAAAGGGTAGTTTAATTCTTAAGCCAAATTACTTGCCTTACTGGGTCTGTTGTATTCTGCTTTAGCAAGACCTGGGAGCAAGCCCAGCATCCTGAGTATATTGCCTCATCCTGAGAATATTGCTTAAGGTCAGTTTCACAGTCAGTAAGTGATAGATTCTAGGTTAGGAAATAGGAGATCTCAATCCAGACCCATCTTTTAATCACTAAACTATACTGTTTCCTCCTGGGTAATACTGCCTCTCCTTAGTTTCAATTTCTGCTTGTTTTCACATAGGCTTTCTTTCTCTGAGTGGTAAATACCTTCAATCTCTTAAATAGATTCCCAGAGTTTTACATCCATATGAAGTATGTCTAAAACATTCTAAAGCTGATTTTTTGTGAGGTTGGTAGATGCCCTCCTAGTTACCTGTGTATGAAATGGAAAAACACATGCCCACGTGATCTAACTGACTGACATACTGTGGGAAAATGAATAAGTAGGGCACATCTCCCCATAAGGGGAATTGTGTGGAACGCACAGAGTGTAACGTATGAATTATCCAGGAAGGGGACAGCGACCTATCTCCACTTCACACTCAGAGATACCTATGTCTCTTGCCATTTGCTGCTGATTCCCTTTCGTCACGAAGCAACACATGTCTAATTTAATGAAAGGACTGCTTCCAGTACTTTTAGCCATATTCTGTAAGCTATAATGTTAAGTTCCTCCAACCACACAAATTCACAACCTTGTCAACGTATCAAGTAAACTAAAAACTGCACAAACACGGAACCAATGAAAACTTTGTCAGTGGAATGTGCTGGAATTTCTTGAAGTTTTAGCACTGTTTGCAGTCATTCAACTATAGAAGGCATGAAAGCGACTCTTGCATACCTCCTCCTCCATCCATACAGTATTCAACTCAACTGAACCTTGTACTGAGCATTTGGAGAAACAAAGCTGCTGATCACAGTCCAGAATGAAGAAAATGAGTTAGAAGTCAGTAAATAAACTGAAATCAAGTTGCAGGAAATAATGTCATAGGCCGCCCAATGCACAGAGATTGGTTGTGCTCAGGCATGTAAATGTGCTTTCTTATTTTGAAAATAAACAAGTTTTTAAATTTACAAACCTCCCACTGTTCCCAACATATTTCTTGCTAGTGAATGGAAAATAGGTGTGGATTTTTCTTCCTGCAAATGGACCCTTAAAATCATAGTGAAGACAGAGTTACACATTCAAATAATATTAATTTTAAAGTAGACGCACTACATACTGTGAAGAAAATTGGGAAATGGCTACTTAAATGTTAGCAATTTAAGACCCAGAAGAAATGCATACTGAGTGGGAAGGCAGATGCTTGAATAATATTGAGATATAAATAGAGCAGATCAAACTGAGATAACGCAGAAGGCAGCCACATGAATAACCGCCATATAAACAGTACTATAAATAACACCAACTATTTGAAGGTCAAAAGCCCACATTCTAATTATATCGATTTTTTAAAAACTAGGTCAGCTAAATAAAAAGAACATGAAAAAATGATTGAACGAGCAAGGGCCTTCACTATCCAGACCTCCATTTTCTCTTCTGCAAAATGATGGAACTGGGGAAAATGATCTGGAAGATCAGAGGTTCAGCAAACTCATAATTCTAAGATTGCTTAATAAATTGGGGAGCATCATTGATTCTGTTAGAATTGAAGGTCTGGTTAAATGCTGATCTGTTAATGGTACGCTCCTTCATATTCTTTCATTTGCAAAAACCATATTGATTTGAGAAACCATGTATCAAAATATTAGAGTTTAATTAAAAAAAGAGAAGCAAATAAATACATGAGTTTCCAAAGAGCATTTAGATGTGATGAGGTTAAACTAGAGGTATTAAAATAAACTTCCTTGAGTTTAAATTCAGAAATAGTAATAAAAAGGATGCCTAGAGAATTTATATTTTAAAAAATCAGAAATCAATTTGACAGTAATTGTATAATCCATAAAGTAACCTAAATGTGGAATTTGATATTGCATATAAAATAATTTACATTTATTTCAAGAAAGCTATTTCATTCCCCTTTACACATTTATTTTGCAGTTACTTAAAAAAAGTCTTCTTATGATATTAGTTGGACTATTAACTATTACAGAGGAGCCATTTTTATATGTTTATTGTGTTTATATTTCATATATTATTTTGTTTTAAATGAGGAGACAAAGGGAAATAAAGAAAGCAACTATTTACTTCTCACTTCTTGAGCACCATTTCTTAAAATCCTTAAAAGTTATTTCCCTTTTTAACATACTTTGAGATTGCTAAAAAGGTCAGTATTCATCTCCTTTGTGAAGACCACCTTTCCTAAAACTCCCTCTTATAGATTTCAAGCCTCCTACTTACAACACCTTTTTCATTCCTCTCTTCTAGTCCTTCTAACAGTGAAAAATTGGTGTAACCAATGATCACTTGTGGGTTCTCTGAAAACTCCTTGAGGACAGGAGACATAACTTACTCATCTTTGACTTTAACTCGGTGCCCAGCACATAGTGTGTTTAATAAACTTTCAAAGAATAAACTACTAATATGGGGAGGAGAAATGAGACTGTTGCAAATACTACTACAAAATAAATTGAAGAAAATAAAAATCATATTTTATATCAACAAAATATAAAACAAATATTGTAGAAATTAATAAAATGGCCTAACTTACTTTTTCTTTCCCAGGCAACTAAGAAAATCACGTGGGCCAGACTGTGTCCCTACCTCTGCGTTTTCCTTCACAGGAATCCAGAAGGCCTCAAGTATCTGCTAAAGTCCTAAGCAAATTGCAAGGTGTCATAGGTTATTTTTATCATTAGAACAGTTTGTGGACTAGAAGACTGTATCTCTAAGGCCAATTAGACTTTACATAAAAGTTTGTGTTCTTCAGAACTAGTTTTAGCATTCCATAATGGATATTATTTCCTCAGAATTTAAAAGCTGAAAGAATCCAAACCAGGTGTAGAAAGGAAACACTACAGAAAGTTGTTTATCAAAGAAAATGTAACACATATGTTCAATATTAAAGCTAGTAACTTTCTTTCTTCCAAACATCTAACTCAAAATAGCATTGTGAGAATTTTAATTGTATATACTGCGACTAAGCCAGTAGAGATCTAACATGAATCTAATATAAATAATGTACATAAATGTGACTATGCATGCAAAATTAATATATACCCATAAAGACTCATGAAAAGTGACATCTGAGGAGCACTTAAACAATTACATGTTCTTCCAGAGACAAATAGGGGAGAACATAGTGGCCTGACACAGTCAAATAAAGCAAAAGGGAACTGACCAAACTATTTACATTGACTGCATATATGCACAGCCTGAAAGAGTATCTATTTCTTATGGTCAAATGAAATGACCCAGCTATAGACTATGGAGTTTTGTGTGTTCCCCTGGATGGAATATGAGTAGAAACACACACATATACACACATGAAAAATTTTCATTTGAAAATGTTCCTTAAACATCTCATTAAAACTGGTACAACTCCTAAATGACTGAAAAGTGAATTCTGGATCTATAATCAAGCAAAACTTTTTTAAAAAATGCTTCTAAAATTCATCAGTTGGTGACAAAAGTAGCCTGTAAACTTTTGTGTGTTTGCTCAGTGATGAATCTCTAGCTGTTATCTGAGTGTCTGAAACACAGTAGCTGCTCAATAAATATTCCTTTCACTCATGTAAGTTTATTGGCCTGCAGAATCAGGTAAAAATCTTTGAACAAGTAATTCTAAATTTTGTTTATATATATTGTTAGTAAATTAGCCAAACTACATGGATATTTTTGAGCATTAGACAAATTATACCAGAAATTATAATATATATGTTCAAAGATGCTCATAGCAGTATTGTTTTTAATGATGAAATAAACTAGAAATAATGTAAATGTACATCACCCAGTAGTTGATTCTATACAGTACTATAAACAACCAATGCTTGGATAGATACATATTTCTTAACATGGATAAATATTCAGGATATATTCCTAAAGCAATAGTAGGTCAAAAATAGCAGTCACACCCTGGCCTCGTGCCTCAGTTCATTGGAGAATCATCCCATACACCAAAGTGTTGAAGGTAGGATCCCCAGTTGGGATGTATGAGAGGCAACCTATCTATGTTTCTCAAACTGATGTCTCTCTCTTTCTCCTTTCCTCTCTCTAAAATCAATAAACATATCCTTGAGTGAGGACTAAAACTAGCAGTCAGCATGTTTTTCCAGAGGTGCTATTGTATATTGGTTAAAAATAAGGAATCTGAAGTCAACCTGCCTGGGTTCATAGTGTAATTCTGCCTTTACACTGAGTGGTCTTAGACAAATTACATAATTTCTATATATTTCAGTGTCCTATTGGGAAAAAAACTGCTATGTTATCAAATGATCAAGTACCAATTTCATAGGTTTGTTGTGAAAGTTAAATGAGAGAATAAACTAAAATGCTTAGAACAACAGGTCTAACTCAGCAAAACTTAGCTATTCCATTTGTTATGTTTATACAATTACCTATAAATATTTAATCATGCACATATAGAAATATGTCTCGAAGGATATACACACCAAAATATTAATGAAAGATACCTATGAATAATAAGATTATAGATAATTAATATTCTCTGGGCTTCTTGAAATAATTTTTTATATATCTGAAGTACTTTGTAGAAATAATTTTTGATGATAGAATAACTTGTCACTGAAGATTACACAATTTAGATACTTAGTATTTGACAGAACCCAAGGGGATAATATTTCCAATCATAAGGAAATATCCAAATATAAATTCAGCATTTAGCTTATCACTATAGAAATGAACCACTTTCCCTTCACAAAACAGTGACCTTGAAAATTGAACTAAAAATGACCTGGTTCCAGAGAGGTGATTCAGCTCAGGCAGAGGCAAGGCCACTTTTGCACCCTCCGCCTCTCCCAGAACAGCGCTTCCCAATATTTTTCAGTACCATGAGTAACTCGGTTGAAAACTTTTCCCTAAACTTCGGATGTGCTAAACAACTCAACATTAAATTTGTTGTTTAACTTAGAACCCAAGTGTGAGTTGAATGGAAAGAATAAATTAAAAGGCATTTTAAAATTCATGTAAAACGGACACATGAAAATAATTTTAAAACATTTGAAATGTCTTCTGCTTGC
This sequence comes from Micronycteris hirsuta, assembly GCA_004026765.1. Taxonomy (NCBI): domain Eukaryota; kingdom Metazoa; phylum Chordata; class Mammalia; order Chiroptera; family Phyllostomidae; genus Micronycteris; species Micronycteris hirsuta. The sequence goes on along the minus strand of PVJI01015235.1, from coordinate 20,583 downwards.
AGCCAGGCCGATCACGGGAAGGGTGACAATATCCCTGACGCTGGCCATCCGGATGCAGTGAAGAGGGTTTACAAGGAACCAAAAGAATGGCTGGAGAGTCTTGTACACGTTGAGTTTATAATCTGCCCCTGAGTCTAAGGTCTTCTTCGACTAATCATTCACTTGGAAGAAGAACTATGACAGTAATGGTCATGTTATCAGTTTTTAGCCCACTGCTCTCAGCTCCTTAGCCCAAAGTCTGCCAAGGACATATGGAGTGATGCTGAATGCATACTGAATAACCTTTGCCAAGATGTCTTCAGGTTAGCCTGACATTATTGGTTACACTAAGCCAGCACTTTCCCGCAGGCTTTAGAATGCTTAAATTGCTATATAAATTGGTATAAAGGTTAATTTCATTGGTTCCAAGAAAGACAAATAACTCCCTAGCTGGGCAGCACCCTTGTGAGGACAATAAAAAGCAAGCTCTCTTTTTACCTCTGGCAAGTTAAAGAATGACAGGCTTCAGCAATATTTCCAAACGTTCGCATTTGCATATAGCCACAGATCAGAAGAGTGACTTTTAGTACTTTACAATTCAAAAATCAACTCTCATTCACTGTTCCATTTATCATAACAGATGTTCTGATCAGCATTCCCAGGTCACCACGTACAGTGTACATGTTTATATAATTACTAGAGAAAAGAGTTTGAAACATGTGCCTCATCCAATACTGTCAACACAAACCCATACAATGATTCACACAGGGGAACGGCAAGAGAGGAAGTGCAAGCACTATAAATATACATAAGCCGCAGCTAAACTGTTTTCCAGCCCAACCTTCAGAACTGGATTTCTCCCAATAGACATATAATAACCAATATATATCCCTAACTGCCCAGAGTGACCTAGTTGAAGGCAGCCTAGAGGCAGAGATGGATTTTTCTCCTCTATTTGTAGGATACTATGAATATGTATTTTGTTTTTGCTAGAGAACAACAAATATTCCATAATCCCAATTTGAGTAAAACTGTCATTTGCTTTTCTTCTCTCTTACCTGTTTCTGACACAGAATTGTGGCACAAAATACACTTCAGAGGAAAGACAGAGAACATTATTTACGGAAAAATGCACAGAATAAAGATACTGTGAAAATGGTCCAAATGTAAACAAAGATATTCTTCCTTTAAAGCAGCAAAAGGTTTTTTTTGTTGTTGTTTTTCTTTTATCTTTTTTTTTTTTGCTGTTATGCACACTGTTGAGTTATCTCTGGTATGTGTTTTTTTAAAATATTTTATATATTTAATTGCTACTATAAATATATGATGCTTCATTATACTATACCACACTTATGTGAATTACAGGAATAATTAAAAGTCATCGTAGTTATGGTAAGTGCCCCAGGGTGAAGTTTAGAGCCTGAGATCCTAGTCATGGCTTGGCCATTAACTAACTGTGAACCTTCGGCAAGTCAGGTACGTGTACTGGGCCTCAGTTTACCCAGCTGTACACTGAGGAGCTGGGAGGACTCCAATGATGTCACGGCTCGTGCTGTTCTTTTTCATGTCCTTAACTCCAGTGCCCAGCACAGCACTCCTGGTTCTGAGGCAAATGTGTGCTTTCTGAACTGGGTAAATGGGACCAGGAAAATAAACGACAACATCACCACCTAAATCCTCTGTCAGCTCAGTCCAAACTATGTACCTGTCTGCAGAAAGCAGCGTTAATACAATGACTTAGCAGAGTCATCCAGTGAGAGCTCACCCAGTAAGTAATACAGGCAAAGTTGGAGACCTCATCCATGATCAAATTTCTGCTGGTGGTGACTTGTGAACCACTGACTTTGCATTGAACAGCAGAAAAACCCTGACTGAGGATTTCTGTCAGCCTACTACCTTTCCTGTTCGTGCCACATCCCCTAGAAAATTATCTTGACCAAGAATAGGAAACAATTCTACTTTCCAAATATAGATAAGAGATTTAAAATAATCCAATCATTATATTTATACCCTATCAAACTACTATGCTAATGAGTTATTTCCTACAAAATCATGTTTTATGGTTTTTATTCAAGCTTGGGATAAAAGGTTGAGAAGAAATAACACTGATTTTAGCCTATACCAAGGACATCACAGAAGTTATTTGATGACCATGTACTTTAAGAAACCTAAGTATCTGCATAAAATTTGAACAAAAAATGAGTTAAAAATTTTTAAAACTTCCTTAATTTTTGACAGTTTAAAGTACAGTTATTTAAGCTTTGATTTTTTTCTTTATATATCATCCCTAACATGAACAGCTATTGGAAGGAAAATGAAGGGGAGAAGGAAAGAAGTGTGGGGGAGGTGGCGAGGGAGGAAAAGGAAAGAGAAAGGAATACTAGAACTCATGACTCCAAAGCACTTGGTAGTGGACAACATGTTTCCATAAGCATGCACGAACTCACGACTGGGTGAAAAAGTATTCATATGGCTTCATTTTTTTTCTTTCTTTTTTTTAACCATAACAATGATGGCTTACTTAATCGCAAGAATCAAAAATTGGTAAAGTATTTTCTTCCACAATAAAAAATCAGAGTCTCACTCAGAAAAATTAAATGACTTGTTCAAGGTCACATGGCAAGGAGTTGATACAGTGAGGACTCAAACGCAGGCCTTCTGTATATAAATATAAATCCTCTCTATTGTGTTTTGGTGACAACATATGCATTTTGTTGAGAGATAGTGAAAAACAGAAATTTATTTAAAAATCAAAATGGTGACAACTTCTCTCTCATGGAATTGTATCCAGCCAAAAGGGAAGGGTTTATAACAGTGACATTGTTTCATTCAGCAGTCATGGGAGATTCCAAAACTCACTAACAATCGTGAGCCCTCCTATTTCCCTATGTTGTCCTTATTTCCACAAATCTGTTAGACTGCTTTAAATTTCAAGGTCCAAGTCACTGACTGCTTTGAGGACTTAGTATATTTAATTATGGTAAAGAAGGAAGTTTTCAATAATACTTTTAAAAAATTATATATAAAGAAACTAAAATATCACATCTTGCTTAGGAATGAGTAGAAAAAACTGATTATCATCAGTTATAAATATTAAAAACTTATTGTCTTTTTAAACTATCATGTAGATAATTAACCATCTTCTTGTCTTCTAACAGTCTTTCAAATAGTATAATTTTACACCCTTGGGCCTGAAATTTCCCTTTGGCCATTGATTAAAATGAATAAAGTGAGTGTTACAAAATTTGGAAAATGTCTATTCTTCTTAAAGGCAATATTTCCTTCTGTTAAACAGTAACAGTGCTCAAATCTCTACCATTTTTCACTTAAATATACATTGTGTTTCCCTGTTCTTTATTTCTTTCATAGTCTTATGTATATTGAACTAGGCTCCCAAAAAACTTCATGGCTCCAGAAGAGAACAGTGAAAGATGTCTGAAAAATGTTTAAATTGATTTATTAGTAGCTACCAGTATCATTCACTGGATGTATCCAGGCACATGTATCTGTTGGCATGTTATAATTACATATTACATGTTGCATTAAGTTTTTACTTTAAAATATTTTTATTTAACTTTATGAATAGGAAGATTTTAAGCTAAGTTTTCAAATGGTAACAATTAACCTTTTAATGAGAAGCAAAGAATTCAATCTGCTTTTTAATTTTCTTGGGATAATTTGTAACTAACCTTTTCTCTTCCTAAGAAAGATAGATTTTTAAAAGAATTCCAATTCCAATTTTAATATGTTCCTACTATATAATTTCAGAACATCTAGCTATAGATACATTTTTATTTTACACATAAGCATTATAGAAGTAATTATACTTTATATGGCATAGTATACCCTCACCACTAAAATACACTCCAAAATGAAACTACAGTTGTAAAACGTAAAAAAAATGTATGCACACAATCTATTTTCTTATTCTTAGCAATTATAAAAGTAATTGTGAACAAGATTGTTGGTCAGATGTGTGAAATGCCTGGTTGTTAAAACTCCAGCTCATAGCCTCTGCTTTAATGAAATATGTCATACAATTCATAGTTCTCTAATATCATTTAACCTATAAATTGTGCTTCTGACCCTTTCATCACTCAGACAGAGAATACAAAGAATAGAATTCATTATAAATTCATGGAGCTTCTAAAACATGAAGAGATACTGGTTATAATTCATTCATGAAGAAAAGTCTTGCCAAAAGAGAGTAAAAGCAAAGCACATTAAATGATAAAATTATATATGCAGGCTTTGCTGAGTATGGTCTAAATTTCTTCACACATGGTTCCATCCCCAACCTCACTCCATCCTGAAATTAAACAACCCTTCTTTCTTATATGAACTTCAGTATGTTAACCAAAATTTCTGCTTGTCAAAATTGTGGTTATGCTATTCTTATTTCCCACAATGATCTACAAAACCTGTCTTATCCACAAGCTCATATTTCTAACCTTGACCTTCAGATCCCTAACAATATATATCTGGTCCTAAGGCAGCTGTTATTGAGCCAGTTAAATCAACTACTTACTCTATCCACTTTGGCTTGATGGGAACAAAGTGGAACCTGAAATTCTGCTCTATTCAGTCAACACTGATGATATATGCTATTTGCTTGCTTAGGTCTATTTTACATCCATTGTCTCTAGTTAAATGATAAGGTCTTTGAGAGCAGGAATTGTGTTATTGATTTGACTTATGCTAACCAAAGATGTTAATATGTCAAAATGTTTTACATCTATTATGCAAATTAAAGTAACAGTAGAATGTAGTCAAGAAGACACAGGTTGATATGCAAACAGAGAGAATATGTGAAAATACAGAAGGTAAGAAAAGAATATTGTCCAAAAAACTTTTAAAAATAGTGAGGTTTAATATTCAATTCAATTTAAAAGTTTCTACATGTTCTGTACCCACACAACCACTTCATGTTTTTGTGGGGTGGTAATTTGCTGCATAATCAAGTAACAGAGACTTTGTTTCATGTGAGGGAGGGAATCAGTAACAGGTGCAAGATCTAACTGAATTCAGAGGAAGCAACTACAGCCAGAGATGACTCTGGGTAAAATGCCAAACCCACTCCTGCCAAAAAGTCTTCAAAGTATTGGAAAGGACCCAATGGCCCTGATGACATCTCTGTTATACTTAAATACTTCTCTTTAACAGCTTTTTAACAACTCTTATGCTAAAGACAGGAAGAATCCTTGCTTTGATTTGTAACTAAGAATGATGTCAATGGAACAGCAGACACAGCACGCATGGGAATCATGCAGGAAACCAAACTCACTATGAGACTACAGGCTAACTTACAATGTTTTCTGACTGTTCTATCAATACAGAGACCATTAAGTCAGAATTACAGGAATACCTCATTTTATTGCACTTGATTGTGCCTTATGTTTTTTTTACAAATTGAACGTAAGGACTTCCACCAGTAAAAAGGTTTCAATTGGCTGAAGGCTCAGATGATGGTTATCATTTTTTAGTAATGAAGTATTTTTTAATTTAAGTATGTACATTGTTTTTTTAAACAAAGTTATTGCAGCTTCATAGACTAAAGTATAGTGTAAATACAGCTTTTATATGCACTGGGAATCCAAAAATTTTGTGTGGGAGATATATACTGTACATATAAATATTTACACATATACCTGTACATATAGGTTCTTTCACTCAGCAAGTCATAAAGTCCTGGTAGTTGGGTTTATCTGTAGCCAAATAAACTCTAGCATCAATCATCTGGATGCAAACTATGTTTCTTAGGCCAAATCTAGCCTGTTTTTGTAAATAAAGTTTTATTGGAACACAATAATACCTATGGCTTATACTGTCTAAGGCTGTTTTTGCACTACAAGGCGTTGTAAAATAGTTGCAAGGGAGTTTATAGCAACCAAATTCTAAAATCTTTACTATCTGGGTCTTTACATTTAAAGCTTGTTCACTCCTGTTCTGGACCATCACCCTTCCAACCTCCCACCTTCCACCTCTCTGTCTGTTCCTCCTTTCTCCCAACTTCCTTCCCTCTCTCTCTTCCTTCTTCTCTCTTTTCTTTCATTCCTGTTTATTAAGCGAACATTCTTTCATTCAGTGTCTATTATTATTTTGTTCTTATATTTAAAGACTATTTTGGAGCAGTTCTAGGTCACAGCAAAATTGGAGGATGGTGCAGATATGCCCGCACACCTCCTGCTCCCACATCGGCATAGCCTCCCTCTCCCATTATCAACATGTTTCACTGGACTGGCATGTTTGTTGTAACAGGTGAACCTACACTGATATGTCCTAATCACCTAAAGTTCATAATTTGAATTACAGTTCATCCTTGGTACTGTATACTCTATGGGTTTAGATAAATGTATATAGATCCTATTCATCAATATGGTATCATGCAGAGTATTTTCACTGCCCTAAAATTCCTCTGTGCTCTACATAATCATACCCACACCCACACCCCAGCCCTAGGCAATCTCTCACTTCTTTACCGTCTTTGTAGTTTTGGCTTTTTTATAACAACAGAGTTGGAATCATACAACATGTAGTTTTTTCAGGCTGGTTTCCTTCGCTTAAATATGCATTTAAGATTCTTTCATGTATTTTCATGGCTTAATAGGTCATTTTTTTGGCTCAGAATACTACTGCATTGTCTCGATGTACCAAGGTTTATCCATCTACTTACGGAAGGATATCTTGTTTTTTTCCAGGTTTTGACAATTATAATGTGGTTACAAGCATCTGAGTGCAGATTTTTGTCTGGATATGAGTTTCCACTCATTTGGATAAATACCAAGGCATTCAATTGTTAGATCATAAGTTAAGCATATGTTTAGTTTTGTAAGAAACTGCCAAATTGTCTTTCAGGGTGACTGTTCCATTTTGCGTTCCCACCAGCACTGAATGAGAGTTCCCGTTGCTCCACATCCTCGTCGGCATTTGGTGCTGTCAGTGAGTTGGATTTCAGCCATTCTCATAGGCACGTGGTGGTATCTGGTTGTTTTAATTTGCACTTCTCCAATAATGCATTATGTGGAATATCTTCTCATATGTGCCATCTGTATGTTTTCTTTGGTTGGAAATCTGTTAGGGTCTTTGGCCCCCTTTTAATCAGGTTGTTTTACTACTGTTAAGTTTTAAGAGTTCTTTGTAATAAGTTTTTTTTTTTTTTATTAGATGCGTCTTTTTGCAAATACTTAATCTGTGGCTTATATTCTCACCCTCCAGAGCATCCCTTTTGGTTTTCCTGTTTCTGACTCCCCATGATGCTCTCTAAAGTAACGGTTTCAAACGTCTCAGAATTTTGAGAGGTCTGTGGACATTCAATTTTAAGGTTTTTTTGTATTTTTACCAATTTAACCAACTTTGTCCTAATCCAATAGCTTCCAGACTTCAATATTTTGCCCAGTTTCATTCCCATATGCTTATTTGTCCACTAAAATTGTCTATTGCAACATAAAACATTCCTCAAATTCTTATTCCCTGTAACTTACCACTTATCTTCCTTTTCCCATGCCTTTAAACTACAACTATTGCTTTAAAAATACCCATATTCCCCTGCCTCTACTTTATCATCATCCGCTCACACTGTAATCCTTCCAATCTAGCTTTGCTCTGCTACCCCAGGGAATTTTAACCAGAAGTCACCAAGGGCCAAATGATAATCAGTTTTCTGTTTTCTTCCTCCTTAATCTCTTTGGTAAATGATTGTATTGTATCTTTATTGAAACTCTTATCTCACCAAGTTTCTGAGATTCTCTAAAAATTCCATTAGTACCCAAGTAAAATATATCACTAACTTTTTCTTAAATACATGGTATATCTCTCAACCTCAGGCCAATTTTTGTAGTTCCACTTTTGAACTAAAAATCTTCGAAATAAAAAAAAAATGCTTTTTTATTTGCCATAGGCTTTATCTGTTTCAAATTATGATACAATAAGTCTATAAAATAGATATGATCTGCATACAAGATCCAGGAAGACAAATGTCTTTCTTATTCTCTGTTGTATCTCCAGTAACAGTTATACATTAAATACTGAGTAACAATTGAATAAATGTATTTAGTATCTGAAAGAAAATGCAACTTTCCCATGCTGATAAATTACTGGTAAAGCTGTAACAATAGACCTTGTTCCAATGTTTGTTTCCACATTTTAATGCTGCGCCTATTAACATTACTAAATTGTCAAGGAATCTTTTCTATTTCAAGGTATCTTTAAAAAGTAATGAGTTATTACCCATGACAATAGCCAAGATTTGTAAGGAGCAAGTGGCCATCAGTAGATGAGTGGGTTAAATAACTGTGGTACATTTACACAATGGAATACTGCTTGCAATAAAGAAGAAGGAAATCTTACCATTTGCGACAGCATGGATGGACCTAGAGAACATTACGCTAAGTGAAATAAGCCAGTCAGAGAAAGACAAATACCATATGATTTCACTCATATGTGGAATCTAATGACCACTATAAACTAACACACAAAAGAAAGATTCATGAAACAGTAATGAGTTATTAAATTTAAAAATATCACCTGTTATGATTATTAGGAATTATGACTTTTGTATGTATTATCCAACACTTAACACTTTATAATTTTACATATCTTTTTTTTAAATTTGAGATTTGGTTCATGTAAGGTAAAGCATATCCAGATATAAATATGTTCTTCATTGGAGAAGTACATTCATTTTAGAGAGATTCTTACAGCACATCGTATCTGAAAAATTTGAAACTTTTTCCAGTAGCATAAGAAAAGGGTCCCTCAAATGCGATATTACACCTACAGTAACATATGAAGCTGTCATCTATATAAAGACTAAACCTTGCTCATTCAGAAGTAAAAATGACCAAGTCGACTCTAATATTACTTAGAGTCATCTGTTGGCAACATAAACTATAATTAATTTTATGAGGTTGTAAGTGGCTCAAATATGAGCTCCCACTCATCCCACTGAAATTTGTTGACTGCTTTTCATATTAGAAGCACTAGTCTAGGCTCTGTCAGGATAAAAATGAGCTTTGTAGCTTTAGTTTTCAAATCTAAAAATGCTGATAAAAATTCCTGTCGTGCCTAGCTCATGATGTGTTTGGGAGAATCAGACGAGAAGGGAAAGCACTATGTAAAATATGAATAATATAAATATAAATTTAAATAATCATACCAGTCCTAAGTATTATGATTCATATTATTAGAGGGATAAACAGTAATGGAAAATACAATAAAAATAAACTATTAAAAATAATTATAATAGCAAACTACTAGAGACTGAATGTGTAAAGCAGCAAGGCCTGTGGTAGGGAGGAAGGGAAATGTTTATGAAATAATTGTCTTCCATTTCCATAACCACCTCTGCCATCTCATATCTAGACTGAAATTGCACATCAGTGGTCTACTCCCCCCAGGTCTCTTCCTCCTAATGCACAGCTCCGCTGCCAGCCAAGTTACCTCTAAGGTCTTCACAATACCTCCAAACACTCTTAGGATCCCAGAAGAAATCATTTGAATTCCTCATTTGGACGAATTTCAGCCTTATCTCCAACTACTTAGTTTCTCTGACTTCCCACTCCAACTGTGCGCCGGTAGCAACAATTGCCTATATCACTACTTTGGTCATTTATTTTTATTTGTTCCAACAAAGATTTATTGTGGCTCACTTGGCAATTAATCATGTAATGTAATTCCTTGTGGCATCTGTTCTGTTGTTATAACAAACTGTTATGTATATTTTCTTTTCATTGATCCAGTTTTATTTACTTATGTAGTTATTTAGTTACTTAGTTGGGTCTCCGAGTCCCATACTAACTGCTGTTAAAAACTGACACCATATTTTAATCTTCTCTCCACACCCACAGCCCCAGAGTCAGGCATATGATTTTGTTTCAATTTACAACTTTATTAGGGAACAATTCTGCAAAGCACAGTCCTTCCTACCAAAGAGATGATACAGTTCCTATGCATTAAAAGCAGAAAATATATAAGAAATTAGCAGCTCTGCTCTGTGCCTCCCAGATTCCTATTTAATACTGAAGGATTTATTCATTCCATTGTTGGAGAGACTTTCTACTGGGCTTCCCAGGAATTACCTCTGCTGAAGCTTCCTTCCCCCAAAGCACACCTCCTTCTCAAGGAAGACCACACCCAAGAACTCACCAATGCTGAGGAACAAGGACCCAACTTCCTCCCCCCAACTTGGGACAACTCTGGAAGTCCATCTGAGCTTGAGACGGGGCAGTAGAACCTTTCTGTGATTACACTGCAGCCAAACCTCTCCCTTGGCCTAGTCTTGCTTCTTTCTTTTTTCTCCATAGAACTCACTGCAAACTAGTATACATTATCTCCTTTCCAAGGAATCCAACCTAAAACCAAATCTATGACATTAACACAAGTGAACACAAAGGTCATCACGTTGCTCTTTCCGTTTGCGTCCCACGTACTCTCAGCTAAACTTAATGCTCAAATAAGGTTGGGTATCTGTGTTTGCTTTGCGGTCACCCCCACCCACACCGTGCAGCACTGGTAACCCATTTCTTATATTTTAATAAGTGTCTATTGTGTACCTTTCTTACCAAAATCAGTCTTAAAACATTTTTAAAGTATATGAAGAGAAAGAACAGCTTTGAGAGAAGAAAAGCAAAGGAAAACAATTTCCCTGAGAGAAGTGTAAAATGCTACAGAAGTTCAGGGAAGGGATATTTAATGCTCTGGAAACAGTCATTGGAAAACAAATTCAAAGAGTTGAATTTGAGATGGACCTTAAAATAGGTATTGGAGGTAGAGATAAAGGAAACATTATATATGTAATTTATATATAAGCAGTAGATAAGCCTTCAAAGTTGGCAGGCCTTACAACACGAGCTGGACCACAAAGATGACTACAATAACGTGCTGTGAGTCAGATCTCCAGAACTCATGCATGTTCTAGCTGCAACTCTGTACCGTTTAACAGCACCTCCCCAAAGCCCCTGACCTGGGTAACCACCCTCTTACTCTCTGTTTCTACAATTTCTGACTTTTTAGATTCCACATATCAGTGATACCAGACAGCATTCGTCTTTCTCTGTCTGGCTTATCTCACTTAATATAATGCCTTCAAGTTTCATCCATGCTGCTGTACATGGCAAGACTGATCTTTCACTGTATATCGGTCTGGCTGCTTTGCTTATCTTAAAGCATCTTTGTGGCCTTTGATCTGCAGTATGATGATCCCTATGGCTTCTGATCACTTTTCAAACCTCCTCTTGTATCAAACCCTAATCCTTTCCCTACTGGACAGATATCTGAACCTACTTCCTTTCCAGCCACTCTGAACTATTGTACTTACGGCTTCCAGCATCACTGCTTTCTCTGGCTTTCAGGTTTTTGCATATACAGTTTTATATGCTTAGATTTATTTTTCCTTTTAATTTATACTTTATATACTTCCTCTATCAGTGGCCTGATAATTTTAAACCCCCCATTGCTTATCTATTAGCTTCAAAGTTGTATCTGTTTATACTCTAATTAACCTTACATGAATCGCAGTCATACTTTACCCTAACGAAATAGAGGGTTAAGGACATTTGGACTCTCCCCTCGAACACAAAGACCTGAGAATGCCTGTGTACCAATCTTACCCTGTCACTTTCTTTTCCATCTTGTGTATTATTTCCATTTTCATTTTAACTGCCCACAGTACTTTTAGAGCCATCGGTTGTTTACATTTGTCTATGTACATACCAATTCTTTATTCACTATTGCTCACAATGTCTCACATTTTTTTATACCTGGTTTCACTTCTTCTCCTGAAGTGCATTCTTTAGTAGTCCAGAGAGTATCTATGAATAGAAACCTCTGCAGCGTTTGCTTGCCTGAGAAAGTCTTTATTTTAGCCTCAATTTTCATCATTAATTTATCAATTCAAATGGAGGATTCTAGTCTGACAACTATTTCTTCTCAGAGCTTTGAAGATATCATTCTCTGTTTTGTAGCCTCAAGGGTTGTTTTTAAAATCTTTGTTGTTTAATAATTATAGTTCACTTGTTCATGATGTCTATAAATAGATTTACTTTCATGAAATCTGCTCAGAACTCACTGTGGTTTTTAATCTGAGGATTCATATATTTCATTAATTCTGGAAATGCTTCTATAAATATTATCTCTTCCCCAGTCTCAACTCCTTCTGGAAATCCTGTCTCAGATGTTTAGCTGGATAGAAAGAAAATTTCTGTCATTTTCTTCTCTGTATCTCTTAATTATTCTCCCCTCCATTCTCTTTTTCACTTGTGCTACATTTGGAGAATTGTCTCCAGATCTTTTCTCTTAGAGATGGAAAATTTAAAGAAAAAATAATTTTATTTGAATTCCTCCTTTAACCTGTCATGTTTTTACATTTTAATACCTGTAGTTTTTATTTCTAAAAGTGTTACTTTATTTTTTCAACTTTCCTTGTTCATTGTCTTGTCCTTTTTTAAAACTCTATTTCTCCTTGAATCTCTTCATTTTAAATGCATCAATCTAATCATAAATGCTGGAATCACCCTCAACACTGGATGCGACAGTGACTAAAGCAAAGCAAGGCTTGTCATCGTGGAGCTTGGATTCATGTCATGATCTTTTTCAGAGACTTATTGCAGGTTCTTGGGGATGCTGACTCTCCAGTTTGTTGTGATTTCTAACTCGCACGCACTGTGGGTGACTCGTAGTGGAGGGGAGGTGGGACTCACTGAGTGGCGATGTTTTACTCTAGGGGACTCTGTGCTCAGCAGGGTTGGAAGTAGTCCTCAGAGCAATGTGCATTGCACTTGGTGTTGCCAGATGTCCAGAAGAATTTATCGTCCTAAGATCAATTTTTATATTAGACATCCCTGTACCATGAAGAGAGTAAAATTTGTATATTATACCCTTCATGGAACAAGCTTTGAGTTTAAATTTCTTACAGGAACCTAAACATGTGTTTGGTTTGCTTTTGTTTTCCATTTAGAGCCCTGGGCAAAGTATGCCTTCTACTTATTTCTGTGATCCTATGGGGTAAAGATTTGAATTCCTATTCCATCGATGGCCCAGCCCATGCTGAATTTAGCTGTATATAGAGGCTGCAGTTTCAAACTCATGCTCTGTTTAGACTTGTTTCCTATTCCTGAGTGGGAGTGAGAGTCCAATTGCCTAGCTGTAAGGGCTGAGCTTCTGGACTGAGGTCCCAAACCACAGCCCTAAAATCCTGCACTACATTATGACAGCAACTTGCATTTTTACTGTTTTGGCATTAAGTGCCCTTTTACTTTCCTCCTTGATTTTAATTTTTAATTTAAAAAAAGATTCCTCCTTTTGTTTGAAAGCTATTCCTGACTTTTTGTTCATAGGAGGCAAAAATTTACTTAGCTTGGTCTGCCACATGGCTGGATCTGGTCATTTACATGCTGCCTGGAGCACCCTATTTACGAGGTTCTCAACACCAAACATGAACACGTGTTCTTACAAGAACACGTGGGGACTATACTATAAGTGTTCTTATGAGAGCAAGCGGGGACTATAAGTTATTTTATACAACAGTTACCTTAGTATATTGTGCTGGTCTCTTTATTTTTATTGTACCTCTTTAGAGTATGAGTTGCTTGAGAGAGTATGAGTTGATATGTAATTTATTCACTATTATGTGTAGTATAGTAACTGAAACTGTAGACACTATTTGTTAAGTGATTAAATTAATAAATATTAATTTATTTAGCATAACAAACTAGAAGGCTCACATTCTAACACATTCAACATATACACACAAATGTACATATATATGTAAGTTTATATATAATTTTGACTTTTTTAAATTAATTTGATAAAAAATTGCTGTGGGATTTAAATAAATATATAGCCTCAGAAACCAACAAATTATTTTTAAAAAGAAATAGCAATTCTTGTCTGAGACTCAAAATTCTTACGAATTTATTAATGTTGATTATTTTTGGAAAATCTCGATTTTTTTAGATTATAGTCATGATTGAGGATTATCACATTATTGTAAACTTGTGAAATTATTTATGTAACTGAGAAGTAAGTACTTGTGCTGGGGATTCCTCTACACTTTTTGCATCAAAAAGGTGAAAGCTCAGAGCTTAGGAAAATGAGAAATGTTGGTTTACTCATCACAGTCCCCTTTCATGTAGTAACATCCCCATCTACTGGAATTTCAGCATGTAACCAAAAGTCAAGTGCTATAATCTTGCATTTTTGCAACTTCTGACCAATACATGCATTTGTAAATAATTATTGCATTACACAATTGTAAATTCCTTGTTATATGATCCATAATGTCAGTTCTTTCTCTTTGTGTCTTCTAAGTAACATTGCTATAAATGTAGATGATTATGTTTGTTTTAAAATTGTTTATGCTCTATTCTTTAAAAATATTAAATAAATTAATATAACAGTGCAGTATTAATGCAGTATTGATGCTGATTCACTTGAGAAAGAGAAATAACTCCTCTCCTCAACTTTGATTTTCTTGATTTTGTTCCTCAATCAGTTTTCCCTATGTCCAGATTTATTAAGGAACTTTTAAAATCTTAGTTTTCTGAAGTAGGCAACACAGCAGATTTCATTGGTATCCTTGTGAAAAAAGGTTCTGTAAAATTACATCAAATTAGAACATTTTTAATTTGAAAACTTGATGAGTATGGGTTGCCTTAAAGAAAAACCTTCCTTTAAAAAAAATCTACCAATGCAGGGAATAGTTTGAATTATATTTGAGTAGATGGAAAAAAGAACTGAGAGGAAGAAGTTCCATTTATTTTAATATTACTTTTAAATGGTCTGCTTTATCACTAGGCCCAGAAAAGCAAAACTGTGTACTACAAATAAAGTAGAATAAAATACCACTCTATCTTATAAATACAAATTTATGTCAAATACTACAATATTTAAATTTTGTTCTTGAAGAGAAATTTGAAAAATATCACATGCATACAAAGCAAGATCCATTTATCATTGTATTTATGCATATAATAACACCAATTGCAGCCATCATGCCAATAGTCGATGACAGATGGTATGTGATATAAAGAAATCTAGTTATATAAAACTAAATCATATAAAATCTTCCATATTGAAAAGATTTTGCTCATATTAAAGCTACTTCTAATTTTCTCTGCCAGAGTAAGCAATTTATTAGGCAGCATGTTTGATGAGAGCAATTAAATTCCCATCTTTCATGGACAAGACATACAACTTCAAACAAAAACACCAAACGAAATGAAAAAAACAAAAAATTGCCAGTTACATTAGTTTTCACTAAGCTAGTTTTTTCCATTCCCAGCTGTCAAAACAGAACAATGGGCTACTTTATGATACTACCGTTCTACATGTAATACATACAAGTAAACATCCAATAGAAAAAAATCATAGATTATTTTCATTGCTATAGGGATCCTTGAAACACATCTAGCATACACCTGGTATACATCATAGTTCAGAAGAAGAAGCTAATGTCTAGAGGGCAAATGATTTGTACAAGGATCTTTGAGTTCCAAGTATCAGCAATACACTTAGGTAATCTTAAATAATAGGGACTTCTGATATCACTACTGTGGTACTAAAGCAGAATCAAAGAAAAATTTTAAATCATCAGAATCATGATCATGAAATTTTAAATCATCAGAATCATTTAAATCATGTAGCTTTCATCTTGTTGCTCCAATAGCAGTTAAACAGAAATTTGTATATTTTCTTGACTTTAATGCACCTTCATTAACATGACATAGATATTCACTAAGTCATGTCTTCTCTCACTGTGTGTTTTGACTAATATTTTCCTACCAACAAGGCTACCCTTTATTCTATATATTATTTTCTTACCTCAATCAGCTTCTTCTTAAACATTGACTAAACTTTTGCTTAAGCAGAGCTCCTTTAGACACCGTAACTTCGGCTTACTTATGTTTCCTCATGGTCTGTCTTGGCCACATGATCTTTTCATTGTGTTCCCATTGCTCTCACCTGATTGTATCCTTTGTCCATAGTTCAAGTTCCCAAGAGAAAAAGCCTAATTTATCTGGTTGATTTCTACTGATTGAGAGAACTGGGCTTTCCACACCAGGCTATGCAAAGGTCTCTGCTCACTACTGACCTTTCATCAATGGACAAGGAAAAGTCAGAAAAGGGAGTGAGTAACATGGACTTCTCATGGTTTTCCTGCTCTAGAAAAATTGCATGGAAGCTTCCATTTGTCAGGAACTGTATGAGATGTGTCCACTATATATAAATGGCATCTCCCATTCCCTCTGTGTTTATAGTCCACACTCTTCACAAACTTAAATGCACGCTATGCCCTGCATTATAATCTATCTTTTCCATTTCTATGTAAGTTTGTTCATGTTATTCCTGCTGTTTTAGCAATCCTTCAATTCCCATCTCATCTCTCTCAGTTGAAATTTTATTACAAATTTGGGGTCCATTCTTAAATGCAAATTTGTCAAAGAAGCACCTTATTCCCCTTAGCATTTTACTTTTATTTTTTATGCTGCTTATCATAATTTGTCTATACTGTAGATATTTGTGTGCATCATTTCCTAACATAGGTTTTAATCTTCTTGAAGGTATAGAGTACTTTTATCTCCTCTTTAACATAAGCAGGACCCAACCCAATGATGTATGTTTAGTGTTCAGTAAATTATTTCAGAATAAATTAAATCAGCCATTCAATAAATATTTATTACATGTCTAAGATATACTAGCCACTACTCTAAGCTGTGAGGATACAACAGTGAACATATCAGGCAAAAACCCCTACTCTCTTGGAAATTGCATTCTATTGGGTGAGAAAATAAGCAATTAGAGAAGTAAATACATAGTATAAGAGAAGGTAGTTCTTGTTATGGAGAAAAATAAAACAAGGAAGAAAAACTTGGAGTGCTAGAAGCTGGGTGGTAATTTTTATAGAAGAGCCAGGAAAGCCCTCACTGAGAAGGTAGCATTTGTGCACAGATCAAGAAGTGGGCATTGGGAAGGAGCTATGCATGTATCTGATTGAAGAGCATCCAGAGAGAGGAAAGAGCAAAGTGAAAATATCCAGAGGCAGAAGCATGTCTGACATGTCCAAGAAAGAGCAAGGCGGTCTTCAAAGCTGAGAGGGAGATCAGAGTGGGAAGTGGTTTCAGGTAGGGCCTCATGAGCAGTTCGAGTTTTGGTTCTTTCTAGCAGAGGAGTGCTATGGTTCTACTTACACTTTAGCAGAATCACTGTGTGTTTAGGAGACACTGAATATAGACAAGAATAGATGCAGGGGGAGCTGCCTACAATAATCGAGGAGAGAGATATGGTGGCTTTGATCACGAAGGCAGTGATTGGGACGGTGAGAAGTGGTCAGATTCAGATACGTAGGGATTCCTCGCTTAATGTTGTCCACAAGTTCTGAGACTTTAAATGAAATAACATATAACCAAATGAATTTTGCCATAGACTAATTAATATAAACAAGAGTTAGGTTCTTAGGGCATATAATCAATATTATATAACATCACAACACTGAGCAAAATGACATTATTCAAGGACCTGCTAAAATTTAAAGGTAAAACTAACAGATTTGGTGGACAGATCGCATGTGGAATGTAAGGGGAAAAAAGATTTTAAAATTACTTCAAAATTTTTGGCCTCTGCAACTGGGAGGATGGAGGTGTCATTTGCTTAATCAGGAAGATTATTTTTAAAAAACAGCTTGGTGAGGGTATAAAATCAGAGGTTCAGTTTAAGATGCCACATAGGAAATTGGGTGTAAAAATCTACATTTCAGAGGAGAGAGCCAGAAATTGAGATATGAATTTGAAAGTGATCAGAATGTAGATAGTACTTAAATTCACAAGGATTAGGTAAATTCATTTGAGAAAAGACTATAGAAGTGAAGAAGTATAAGGACTGAGCCCTAGGCTTTCTAAATCATAGGGGTAATTCATTTAATCCTATGTATCATATTAACTTCTATTCAAAGTCATTTTACAGGTGAGGAAAATTAAGCACATAAAAGATAGTTGCCTGCAGACACACACTAGAAAATGGCAGGAACTCTAATTCAAAACCCTGTGATCTGGCTTCAGAGTTGCCCTTAACAACTGTTTTACATATTTTGTATCTCCATGAATATAATCCATATGTTGCCCAATGCATAGTGAATATTCAATAAATATTCACTGAATTTGAATGTAAAACACCAGCAACAATTTCATTTCTGAATCTAGAAATAAGCCTTCATCAAACAGCTTTTAGGCAGTTAGGAAAGCATCCAGGAAGTTAAAGAGGAATTGTGAGGAAGGTAGAAAGGCCAGTGGTGTAATTTAGGCCACTTACAGGTAGAGTAGCCACAGCTGTTTCTATCCCCTCCGGCTAACTCTGAGCTTACCAAGCAAAACCACGTGCTTCTGGAGCTGTCCAAACGCACCCCAGACACTTAACATCCATTTCCTTGTTCAGAGGCCCCATATGCTGGACTCTGATTAGCTGTCCTGGCACCAGCACACAAACCAATTCAGGCTGGTTACTTTCTGGCTTGTCATGTTCTATAATAAAGTAAACCAGGGACTCAAACAAAATGAAATGTCAGTTCAGTGCCAAAAATATCCTGATCTTCCCCTTTTAGTCAACAATATAGAAAATACACAGGCATAGTTCAGATTTAGCCTGGTGCTGCAGAGGGGTCCTGGGGTATCTTCAGCAATACACAGAGGGCATATTTCACTTCTCCCAAGCACATCGGCTTATTTTGTTTAAATTAGGTGCACTTCTGTATTAGCCAAGGAAAGAGAGAAAGAAGACTATTTAGTGTTATAAAAAATTGAACCAGTGCATCCCTGGCTCTAGTGAAATTCACTATCAGAAAATATGGCCAGTGGCTGCAAAAGGTGTATTGGTGTCTCCTCCTGGATCAAGACTCACAGGTCTCAGTCATTTCTTAGGGAGCAGCTGAGGTGAAGAAGTGGGTTCTGAGGTGGCATCCATCCACACCACATGAATGGGTTGTCAGCTGCAGCGAGCTATGCAGCAAGCCACATTTGTGATCAAGAGTCAGAGCTTTGACAAGCATCCCGACTCTACCTTTCCCTCACCCCCAACACACTCGCACAGACACAGGGGAGCTCTGTGTTCTTTCATCAGATTAATGGTAACTTTCCTTTAGTCCTTCTCTCTCAAGACAGTTTCATTAGAAGTAAGATTATATATGGTATTGGCTGATCTCTTCCTAATACCCAGTCTATGCAATAATATCTCACTAATACTTTATTAACTGTTTTCTCCTACAATAACGCAACTGTCAAAGAAAGCTAAACAGATCTAATCAACAATCCCTTATTTGATTTCTAATGACACCTTAAAAACATCTAATTTCTAATGTCCAAACACCATTGTAAAGACCTTTGTTGAACAAGGTTAAAATCCTCATCATTTTCTTCTAAAAACAAGTTGATTAGATTATCAGTTATAAAAACAGTGCGTTCATTATGTAATTACAGAATTTAGCTTTATTTATGTTTCAGAAGGGTATTTTCTGTATATGTGAAATGTCTCCTGTTGGTGACTCTCTAGTACTTGCCACACTCAGACGAAAGCATACACTTAAAGATAGACAAGCCAGTAGTAAAAAATTTAAGCTGAGATATCCTATACTCTGTAGCAATTCTCCTCATTTCAAAGGAAAGTAATATATAAATGTTATTTTCCTTAGTCAGATATCTGAATATGTTTATGTTCTGGTAGGAAAACAGTAAAAGAGATTAAACAGCATTGTAAGCCAATAAAAACATTCATTTCAATGCATAATGTGACAGATATTTGCCCAATTTGTATCACCTTTGATATTTAATAAAACTATTGATAAACATGTCAATTCTTTACACACAAACACTAGGGTAGAGTATACTTAACCATGATAAATGACAACTTCCTCTGGGCAAAAAAGGAGAGAAAGAACAGTGATTTCTTTAATTTTATATTTCATACTGATTCCAGAAGAATATTAGGTTTAGATGTCTAAATAATTATCACTGCACACACATAACAATTGCCACCATGATTATAGCAGTGACTAAAGATTTCTTGCAGATAGAAAAAGTTTCTTCAGACTTGAGAGGTTTAGAACAAGAAGCATCATTTGAAGTAACCCTAGAATTAGTGACTCCCTATTGCCCCTGCCAGTACCTACTGACACTGCAGGTTCCTAGACACATTTTTCTTCTTTACCATTGGTAGCTCAAGCGCCTTAACAGAAGATGTGTGGATAGCCAAGTGCTGGAAACAGCCTAAGTGCCCATCAGTAGATGAGTGGATCCAAAAACCGATACACTTACACAATGGAATACTATAGAGCAGAAAGAAAGAAACTCTTACCCTTTGCATCAGCACAGGATGGAACTGGAGAGCATTATGCTAAGTGAAATAAGCCAGGCAGCGAAAGACAAATACTATTGACCTCACCTATAAGTGGAACCTAATGAACAAAACAAACAAATGAGCAAAATAGAACCAGAGACTTGGAAATAAGGAGCAAACTGACAGTGACACAGGAGAAAGGGGGGAGGGTAATGGGGAAAAGACAGGGAAAGGTCTAGTCAAGGAACATATATAAAAGACCCATGGATATGGACAACAGTGTGGGGA